>JAEIFV010000392.1:0-286649 GCA_018904265.1 Lordiphosa collinella | reverse complement strand
GACTCTTAGGCAAAACTTTTGATACCGAATAAGTTGATCGTTTTTCAGAAACGGGAACAGCTACCAATTCCGATTCCGCATGATCTAATCGAAATCGATAACGGGAACAGGCTAAGTCGATTGAGCTTTGTCCGTCTGTCTGTCTGTTTCTACGAGAACTAGTCCTTCAGTTTTGAAGCTATCGAGGTGAAGTTTTGCACAATTGTATCTTTTAGCTTCACACTGCACATTTGTCGGAACCGCGCGGATCGGATGGTTACCTCTTGTGGCTGTTTCAAGTGTATTAAAACTTCGCACAGACTCTCGTTTTCCATTAGGTTAGGTTTGAAACCGGTTTGCGGCCCTGATAACTATTAACTTTTGTCAACAAAATTTTAATCAGGAAATGCATACGACGATTTATCTGTTTTAGGTGAAGTTTTATGGCTGTGTATTCACCAAATTTCTCTCTCGAATTTTGATGATATAAAAGAATTTGATAAATTCAATCAACCAATGTAAGTGTCACTTTAACGGCATATTAATGCAGGCATTCAGGGCATACATATTGTTCACATGTACGAGATGTATGTCCTAATATCTGTCGAAAGTGTGCAGAAAAACACACACGCTTGAGTGGCATTCTGTTAAGGCGCAAAATTGATAAGTGCCTTGTGGTTGTTGTGGTGTCAAGCGGCCATTAACAGACGCAGACAACGAAGCACGCACGCACACACAGCCATAATAAAATGTATGCCAACAATAAGAAATATGGTTAAGATGAGTAAGAAGATGAGGAGGAAAAAGAGGCTAATGAGATGGCATACGTATAAGACACGTCAATCAAATATGGCGTCAAAGAATCATTAAGAAACACACACACACACACAATATGTGGAAGTGTTTAAAGCCAGACACTGGCTGGGTGGTGGGGGAGGGGCAAGAGTTATGCCTTATGCATGTAGGTATATGTAGCCTGTCATGTAGTCGTTTTGCTGCTGTTTGTTTTCCCTGATTTGGTGGTAAAGCTGATTTGCGGTTTGATGTGGAAAGTAACAGCAGGACAATTGGCTGAGTGGAGAGTAAGGATCTCTCACTTATTATTTGCAATTCGAAAACTACTTCACCGCAGCACAAAACTAACGAGCTGTGATTTTTCTTGCCATCAGGCAACATGGAGTACTGCAAGTCAATGCGATTGGCGTCAATTAAGTGCCATAAGCGACACAACAAGCCGTCACTCCGGTACATCCATCAGCCGGTGGAATGCCACCAGGCTTGGCTTAGCTGCAGCTCTGCTTTGCCAGGCGACGCTTTTGACACACATTTTCCTCCTCACAGATTGATTGGCGCCACTCAATTGGCAACCTTTTTTGGCCTGGTCTCGACTTCGGTTTACCGTTGACTTCACGTGCAATAGCATCGTTACACGCAACACTGGAGGTTTCCGTTCTAGGTTCCTATTTTTTTTTTTGCTTACCCAACAAGCGATTAGAATAAATTGCCACATGCTGCCAAAGCGACAGGCCTTTAGTACGGGATTGAGTTCAACGTTATGCATTTGACACGAGTGTTTTGTACTGCGGCCTGGCTTGGCTTTCTGCTTCAATAATTTCTCAAAATCTCGATATGTGAATGCATATCCAACTGTTCAAGTGCTGTAATCAATTCACTGCACTGCCATTCAATTAAAATTTTTGTACCAAAACTTTATGCAATCTGTTAATACCATTTGCTTTATTTTGTTTGGCACTGGATGGGCGTCTGATTTATGTACTGTGTGCACCTGTCAGTCAAATTGATGAATTGACCTTTAAGGAAGAGCAAATTAGCAAAGGAAAATAGTTTCCTTTCTGATCAATAAGAGTTTTTATATAACTTTTTAGTTTTGAGCAAATTTAACGATTAAAGGAACACTAAAAACACTTGTTGAAGGTTGAAAACCTCTTGGGGTTCGGTTAGTCCTGAAACCAACCAACTAATTTTCTATTTCTTGAACCTGAACCCGAGCCAAACCTCCCCTCAGTTGGAAGGAAGGTTCAGTTCAAAGAATAACTTGTATACCCCCTTATCAAAAGTTCAATTAGCACTAACGACTTCGAAGCTTAGTTGAGCTAGGTTTCAATTTCTGAGCACACACACACACACACTCACATGCCCAAATGCCTTCAATTACACTTGACTTTATGCCTTTACCCAAAAGCTCAAAGACACTCGAGCCATGTAATCACTTTCTACGGACAGAAAACAAAAGTTTGCTTTGTGCTGTGGCCAAACAAATTTGTAATTCTATGCAAAACTTAATCAAAAATTGTTTAGCATTGCACAAGCAAGCACACATAGGCACTTGAAAAATGACATCAAAACTTGAAGAAGAAATTGAAAAATAATCACAAAAAAGTTACCTTGGCAGCTGCTGGCGTTCCTAATTTTAATTTATCTACCAGCCCGCAGCAGCACCTGTCCTGATCCTGAGGCTGCTGCTGCTGCTGCTGATGCTGCCATTATTCAATCTGATGGCATCTTGGCTGTCATAGTTGGTGTTGCTACTGCTGTTGCTGTTTGTGTTTTTATTTTAATAATAAAATATGGCCCCGCCTTGCCACGCCCCGCCCCTCCAACGCTGTGCCACTTCTTCAAGGCAAAGTCAAGAGAGTCATGAGTAAATCTTATTATTTTATCCTTTGTTATTGCATTCTCGAAGGCTTCCCTGCTTGTTCCTGTTCCTGTTCCTGCTGTTGTTATCATCTGCATGTTGCCGTAGCTTGGATTTTGATTTTGCTGGCCGGGCGACGTCATATGTCAACTGCATCAATATTTGCATTTTGATTGAAACTTACAAGGAGGCAAAAGACAGTCTCAATTTGCATATCCTTCCATCTCTCGCCCCCCAACTCAAGTTTAAATGACAGAAATATCTCACCTTAAAGACATTTGCGACAGTTTTAATGGTCTTTTCCCAATATTTATGCTAAATTTGGCCAATGGCAAATGGCAAATGCAGTTTTGCTGTTAATTTCTCATGAAACGCACATTAAATGCAGATGTCTGCTGCCGCATACAAAAGCTGTTTGTCCATAATCAGTGCAAAGTGCAGTTGTACCAGTTGCAGTTGCAGTCAGAGCAGTAAAGTCCAGAGAATAGACCTCTAGTCGTATTTGGTATTGGTTGTTGGCCGTAAAGGGCGATGTTGTTGTTGTAGTCGTCGTCGTCGTCGTCGTTGAGCCAAATTAGGTCAAAATGTGTTCACAGGAAATGCCAAAATAAACAAGTTAACAAGCGACAAAGTTCCATAGACACATTTAGAGATGTTCACTTAGCAGCAATAAAGCTAAAAATGTTTTCCAATTGTAAAAAATTGTATTGGATTACTTTAAAATTCAACCAAAAGATAAAGAAAAGTAATTCATTGAGATGGTAACTGCTAAGGACTCGAAGTGTATGGAAAGTAGACTCCTTATACTTGCAGGCAGATCAATTTTTGAGGTAGAATTTTCAGGTTTTCAATATATATAACTACTACTATACCGCATTCAGTATAGTCGCCACATAGGTCGGTTTGAAGTAGATGAAGTGAGACAAATTTGTTTAGTCTCAGAAACAGAATTTCATGTGGATCTGCCCAAATACGATATAATACTTTGCCATACACCCGCCTTCCATTTTCCGAATTTGCTAGTGTGTTGGCCAAACACTTTTTACATTTACCTGCCCAAAAGAGAACACAATCTGAATTTTATTCAGACAAAATTTAACATTTAGATTTTCCTTTATTTGGCACATAGAGCTTTTAGTCCCAACTTTAGTCAGATCGACTCGAAAATAACGAATGTCCTTGAACCCACCACCACCGCACTTCAATTTCCGATCTTGTGGGTATTCCACCCATCCCAAAAACTCAATAATGACTCCTATCATGGTACTAATCCTGTTCTTGCTAAAGTGTAGGATTTGGAAAATTGTTTTGACTGAGTGATCGGGAAATGTGACAGCCAGTTGCGAGGCCCCATTGTCGTTCAGCTCCAGTTCTGGCTTTCCACTGTACTTCCGTGATGATGTCATGCAGGGGTCTTTGTAAATCAGAGGCCGGCACGTCGCTATGTTCTGGGCATAGGAAAATCTCTCAAAAGCAGCGCAGTCTCACTCGCACACTATTATACTTTTACAAAAGCCCTTTGGGGGGTTTTTTCAGTCTTCTTTTCTTTTTTCGGCCTTGCTTCCTTCGTGTCTGCAGTAATTTCCTAGCAAGGTGGTTTGGGTGGGCAGAATGTCTCTCCATATAGTCTCCTACTTGTTTATTAATAACTGTTCGGGCCAGAACCCCTGCGCTTTGCCGCCCATGTAAAGTTTCTATTACTTTTGCCAACCTATAATTAATGTCAATCAAATCAATGGCCATCTGCCACCAAGTTATGTTTGTTTGCTTTGATACTCGCTCTTCTTATACATATTTCTCCCTCGCCTGTTCTATATTTAGACATTGCAGCTGCGCAGTCGCTTTCTCAAGCTCACTCTCAACAGCGCAGTCGCCAGCGACGCTTTGGTCGCATTAGAACTTTTGTAAAGTGCAGGCGTGTCACTTGCTAACGAGAACTCAATTAAGGGGGAAAACACTTTGCGGAAAAAAAATTTTCGACTTTTTTTTTGCATATTTTTGTAGCTTGGATATTCAAAAATATCCCCTTAAAAGGATTTTCAAAAATTCGAAATAGTTTAGAAGATATAGCCCTTTTAATGACCCAAAGTGACGCGATTTGCCTAGCAACTGCAAACTTTAAACGCGTTTATCTCGAAACCACGTTTTTCAAACTGGTGGCCACGATTCAGAGGAAACCAGTGGACCGATTTTGCTCCGGAAGGGCTTATACGACGCAGAATTGTCGTCGCTATCGTTCGGCCCTCCAACTTTTGGATACCTATATTTTAAGTGTACTTTTTTACACTACACTACAAAAAAAAGGCCAAAAAAATTTTTTGTTTTCAAATGTCCGCCATTTTGTCAAAAAAATTTTGAATTTTTTTCGGAGGGCAGAACGATAGCCACATTAGTTTTAAACATAACCGCATTTTTTTTTTTTTTCAGATCATCCCAAGTGCTGCAACCATGGTCACCATGTGGGCACCTTTTTTTTATTCATCATTTTTCGGAGGCCGATAACTTTCTGAACGGCCCTCATACTGACACAAAAAAAATTTTGTATTTTCATTTAATAAAATAAACAAAAATAGAAAATCTCCTATTCTTTTTTTCTGGAATTTTTTTAAAAACCATCTACTTTTGCTCATGCAAAGTGTGTTCCCCCTTAAACAAGTTTGTTAAATTTTTTGCGCGCCGTGGTAATTTCATTTGGTTGGCTTTAACTTGGCCAGTTGGGGAGGCGAACCAGTCTCTCCACAATAACGTCGCCACCTTCTCGTCCTCATAAACCACTGAGCATCGGTTATCCATATCTCCAAGCAGGTACGAGTATACTTTTGTAGATTAGTACCTTGTTTCGGAGCGATAGTTTGCTCCTAGCGTACAGCAGCCAGCACATCTCTGTGCCTTAAGCTTAATTGATGGGGCCACACCTCTTATATGCGTCTTGAAGTCGAGTCTTCCTAGGTACAGGTATCTTGCGAGGTGGTGCAGCAACTGTCCTTGGAGGAGAAGTCCTGGGCATTCGTCTCTCCCAGCGCGTAGGTAACACTTACAAACTTCGAGTGGTTTAGTCCAATATTCCAGTTGGAACACCCATTTCCGATCCTTAAAAGATATTCTTGCATAGTTTCAATATCGTTATATATGCAGGGATCCCTTGTGTCGGCTGCAAAGGTGGCATGCATAAAGAATTTCTGTCGATAACTTGTTGATGTCGATCGGATGGCCTTTCGTGGGTATAGAGCAGAGGCCGGCACGTCCCTATGTTGTGTGCATACGAAAAATCTCAAAGCAGCGCTGCTTCCACACACACTGTATAAGGTGTACAGGCGTCGCTGCGCTGCGTGTTCGGCTCTTGTGTTGTTACGCCGCGACGCAGTCGTTGCTACTGAAACCGAGAGAAATATTTGCGCTGCTCTCACAAACAGGACCCTTTTGTAAATATAGCGTTACCGCTTCTGTCGTTGGCGGCGCTGAGCCATTCAATGCGCACTCGTCTGCTCCCTTGGTGATCAGTATGCCTGCGTGTCCTGATACCCAGACGAGAGTGATGGAGTGTTGTTGGATTAGGTTCAGGGCTGCAGCAGCCTGGCTGTCGACCAATACTGAAATGTTTCTTGGAGTTCCGTCCAAAGTGTATATCAATTTAGCCACTTTCCAGACTACATAAATCTCTGCCTGGAAAACGCTTCACCAGTTCGGTAGATGGAATGCCAGCTGTGTCGCTAGTTCTTTGGCGAAGATGCTTGCTTCTCTGCCCTCTTCCGTTTTCGAACCGACCGTGTAGATCAGCGATGCCCAGCCTTATGCTCTTTGCGTTTTTTTTAATTCCGAAGATAGGAAGTCAAGATCGTATACACAGGGCCGGGTATGAAAACGACACACTGCAAACGATTCGTGTGTGCGTCGCGTGAACAAACCGGTTTATTTTTATTGGCCCAGATGACAACAACAGGATTGGTCCTTACCAATCAAGACTTTTCTTAGTATGGTAGTTCTGCCAGGGCTGTCTTGGGGATGGTAAGCGCAGTCCTAACTATAGTGTTAGCTTCCATTGCTTAGAAAAGGTTCTGAAGTTGTCGTTGTCTTCTCCAGGGCTGTCTGGGTGATCAGCGGAGCCTTCATAGGTTGTTTAGGTGGGGTTTGGTCGGACGACCGCTGTATATAACCAAAGAATGGTATACGAATGATATATCAAATAATGCCTCGGAGTTTGGTCTTTCAGGAGAGTTTCGAATCCAGAATGACACCCAGATACTTTGCTTCCGACGATCGCGTGAAAAAATTGATTTTTTTCCATATCCAAATATTTTCTGTTTTTTTCTTGTGGGCGGATTTTCCGTTCAGGCGTGCGTAGATTGTCAATCAGCGAAACAGTCAGTGAATCAGTGAGCACAAACTCTTTTTAATAACTAGAGATTAGCGCTCTTTATCGATCTGTTAGGCTTGGTAACGATCTGATGAAAGAAAATGTTGATATAGGCAAACAACGCACATATGACACAATGAGCTTGGCAGCTCTACCCTCACTTTTCAGCTACTTAGAAACGACCAACACTGACCATACCATAAACGCCTGCATGTGATTAGGAAACTGCGTTTGGTGAGGACATGTTGGGCTCCCGTTGCTCCCGTTGCCTGTGTCAGTAGGTATGAAAATTAATTGACACTTCCAATTGGCAAGGATTCAAATGCCGAACACACGCACACGGGGACAGCGACTCGAGGCTTTTGAACAACAACAATAGAACCATAATTTTGCTTAATTAAACTGTGTGTGTGTATGTCGCATATCTAATCTAGGTAGAAGCAGCAGAAGCTGCAGCTTACCACTATTATACAATTTTTCAATTACTTTCCACTTGGCGGTTTATCGTAATTAATTTTGCGGTTTCTTTTGCCTTCGTCTCTGCTTTCAATTAGGGAAATTGTTTATTAAAAAAAAATAAATATAATTAAACAATGAGCTAGCAAAATGGCCAGACAATGTCCTGTCAGTTGGGGTAGTTGCTTTGCATATGCAAGCAACAGAGTGAGTCTCCCCCCCACCCCACCGCCACCACCACCCGTTATCTTGAGGCATAATCATAAAAAGTTATGCGCTCGCTAATTTGATTAATGGCACTTCCTTGGCCGCAATCCAAATTCATAATGACTCTGCTCAGGCTAGGAAATTATTATTACTTCTAATTACAACAGACAACTTCATTAAGCCGCAGCCCCACCCCCTTGGCTCAGAAAACGGAAGCCAGCGAAGCATTAAAACAATCGCATCTGGCTATCAGGAACCGTAAATCATCAAATCTAATTATTGTCTGGAAAGGCTTTTCAACACAGCTGTAAAATTCGCAATTCAACTTTTCATTTTTCATTCGATTTTTAATGGTTTCCCAAATCCAGAACTGAATTTTGCATACAATTCACCTTTTTTTGGTTTGTTTTTGTTGCTACAAATATGCAAAATAAATCGTTTTAAATTGAGTTTGAATAAACATTGGCAATCGGCAAAATATTGACTAGAAATATTGTTTATTGAAGCGTTTATCAATTTGGTATTCATTAAATCTGGAAATAGTGAATTGAAAAGGGATTTTTCATCAAATGGATTAGTTAGTGCTGGGAAAGGTAAGGAAAAGTGTATGACTCTTGATAGTTAATGAGAGAGAAAAGTGAAGTAACGTTTCAGTCTTCATCTTTAAGTAAGGGCAGATTTAATGGAGAGTATCGACAAATGTGCTTGTGTTGGTGAGCTTCATTTTCTGTGCTCAACCGATTTTCAGTCATCTCTTCGGCTCGCCTCGGCCAACGATGGCGAAGTTTGATTGAAAAGAGTCTCAAAAAAGAAAGGTGTCGTTGATTGTACTCTTTTGTCATATTCCGCGCGCCAAGGCAAGCATATTGACGTCTGTTTGTGGTCAAACTTCAGTTTAAATAAAGAAAGCGATTCTTGAACGGAAATTAAGATCAACTTAGCTAAATTTTGGACTCAAATACAGTACTGTGGCTTAGCTCCTAACAAATACTCTTAGAAAAGGTAAACGAGAGGAAAATATTTATATAAAATATACACAAAATACCAGTTTATCCTCTACACTGAGTTTATAAACAAGTCCTTACTTATGTTCATTCACAGCTCTAGTAATGTGTTCAATTTTCTGTCATTTTAGCGATTAGATCAACAAATATTTGCATCCAAGAGACTCGTCTCGTTGCTTACAAGCAGCAAATGTGTCCCCATAATTGTGCCATCGTGCGTAATTCTAGGACAAATAAGAGCAGAGCAAACCAGACCAGAGCAGCCTGGACAGCATTGACATAGTGGAGGCCACAATTCGCGAACACATCTGATTATTATGCCAATGACAGGCATATTGGTCACGTTAGTCCCTTCCAAATGGTCAAATGGTCAGTTGCATGCACTTTACAAGCTGTTCTGGCTGTTCGTCCGTTCCGTTAATAACTGAAACGTGTCTCAAATGGGCCGTGTGGTATTAACGCCTCGACTATTTGCGTTGTCTGAATCGGAAGCAAAAGCATTGCATGCAAACAGGAAACTCCACTTGGTGGTGAGCATATTGTCTGTCTCCATTACTTTTTTTTTTGTTCGCCCTTTTACCATTTTGCGTGCAAATTTCTAGTCCCAAGTCTTGGGCTCCACTCACGTTCGCTGACCGGAGTGAGAGGAGTATTCCATTCGCGTGGCTAGCAGTGATTAAATCGCGCCCTTTTCCGATTTATTTGCATGGCAGTTGAATTTAATTTGCCCGTTGTTTGCTAATTGTATGCATAAAACCTTTTAGGGCGTATAACGAATTTATAATTAAACATTTTATAAGTTGATTAGCTTTAAAGATGCAACAAAAACATGCATTTAATACTAACGCATGTATAGAACGTTGCTTTAGGTAGCTTTAAACAAGGCTTACTGGCCAAGTACACGGCTTAACTAGAACTGTTGGCCATTAAATTCAATTAAAAATTAAATAAGGAATGCTTTAGTTTCCTCAAAATTGGCATTTCATTAAATACCGATTCAAGATTTGTTACCCATACTAAGAACTAGTGGCTACTGCTGCTGCTTTGATGCTGATTGATGTGATAGAGACTTTAATAGCCGTAAGCCCCAAAAGGAAAAGGATGAAAACCGAATGCAAAATTGCATAATTAATCATGCGCGCATAAAAATGTCAACTGAAATGCAATGAGAAACTGTTGGTGGGGGTATAGCGGCTGCTGCAGCATGAGGCAACATGTTGCTGTTGTCAGTCCCCCACCCTATCCATTTCCAACGCCCAGCAGCAGCAACAGCTGCAGCTCTGCCAAGGGGTATTGGGTGAGTTGGTTTGGCTTTCCAACGTCGAACATTTACAAACAAATCAAATTTGCATCAGAATTTCATTTATCTTGTTTTGCTACTATTGTGTGGATTTTGTAGTGGGTAGTGGGAAGTGGCTGGAAAAGAAGAACAGCAGCAACAGCAGCAGCATAAAAGTGAAATTGCATTTGCCAGTTGCAAAATCAGAAATAACAAGCAAAGTAGGTAACAAAGCCGGCTGTTAGAGACTGTGAAAATGACCTGCATAAATAAATTAAATATAGTTTTAAAGCTAATAACACTAATGTTTGTAAATAATGTTGTTTGTGTACGTAACAAATCCCTAAGATCCTTGTATGGAAAGGATATGGCTTTTTTAACATTTTTATTAAAAAACTTGAACTAAAACAACTTTAGGAATTTCTTAATACAAGCGTCAACTGCTTGTCTAACAACTTTCGGAAAGGATCTTGAACCTCTTGACTCTAATAATTCAATCAGTCAATCCAGTCAATACCAAAGACTTTACAATGCATACCAACTTGTACCAACTTGTAAGTTGTATCTTGCCCAAAAGGCCACCAGACGACAAATATTTAGACAAATGTCATGCATCTGCATCATCTAAGCTCATCTACGGACGTTTGAATAGGGGACCAAAATGAT
The DNA here is from genome assembly GCA_018904265.1 of Lordiphosa collinella. Classification (NCBI taxonomy): domain Eukaryota; kingdom Metazoa; phylum Arthropoda; class Insecta; order Diptera; family Drosophilidae; genus Lordiphosa; species Lordiphosa collinella. The sequence continues at coordinate 276,048 of JAEIFV010000392.1, read as the reverse complement.
AAATTTTGACTAGATTTCATATTTCTTTTGACCAATCTGTGACCAAATAGTGAGCAAAATAGTGACCAAAAAGTAACCAAAACAGTGACCAAAACAGCTACCAACACAGTGTCCAAAACAGTAACCAAAACAGTGACCAAAACAGTGACCAAACAGTGCCCAAAACCGTGACGAAAACAGTGACTAGAACAGTGACTAAAACAGTGACCAAAACAGTGACCAAAACAGTGACTAAAACAGTGACCAAGACTGTGACCAAAAGAGTGAACAAAGCAGTGACCAACATAGCGACCTAAACAGTGACCAAAACAGTGATTAAAAGAGTGACTAAAATAGTGACCAGAGCCGTGACGAAAACAGTGACCAAAACAGTGACCAAAACAGTGACCAAAAACAGTGACCAAAACAGTAAATTAAAGTTTCTCTCCTATGCTCTTACTTTTACAATTCAAATTATAAATCACATTTAAAAATTAAACTCAACCGGACTTAACCATACAAAAACAATACTACTTTAAATTCTTTTGCAAGTATTGTTATTTCAAATCAATAATCTGTAGTCCAACTTTTTTAAAGTATTTGTGTATTATTTTTTTATTTAGTTTTAAGTTACTGACCTTCTGCAACCATTGTTTTGGACTCTATTACTAATTTCTTACTAAAAAAATATTTTCCATCCTTCGCAGGATCCATTTGAGCTTACCAAAATAATAGCCATAGATGATTAGTTTAGTAATTTGCTAAAGTAATTAGAAACAACTAGGATTATTTTAAGCTAAGGCTATGGATAATGGAAGGATGTGTGTGTAAGTATTCTTTTAAAGTCTTCGGGCGATGACGTCCCAGGGAAGGACGCTCTTTAATCTTTTCTTTTGGAGGAATCATCGGACTCTACGTCTTTTCAGCAAATTACTCGCCTGTTTGTTTAGGTGTTGAGATTACTTGTCAAGGTATCTGGCGGCCTGTTTGTTGATAACATCTCCAACCATAGAAACAGCAATACCCCTTTCGATGTCTTTGGTTCTCAGGTTTATTAAGGCTTTGAAAAAATGTATTAGGATTTTGGCGCGGACTACTTTAATCTTGCTCAGATGAGTATTCGCCGCGATGACAGGTTTCGCAGTAACTATACGAAACCAGAATAACCTTGATCAGTCCGTAGTTCTTGGTGACAACTTTTCTTGCGCCATTTTACCCGATGTTGCCTGGACCTAAGCTTAAGGGGGGATTCTCCAAGTTAGGTTCTATTTTTTTAAATCTGTTTAAAAAACGCTAAGAGTATTTCCAGTTCAGTTTTTTGGCGTAAAAGTAAAAAAAAAAAAGAGTGCTGGCGGCCATATTTCTCGTCTCCAGGTTGTTTGAAATCAGAAGTAAAAACCGGGCTATAATCAGTATAGATGTCAATCTGGTCTGAACCACGAAAAAAATTTTGTGATTTTTTTGACAAAATGGCGGCCATTGAAAAACTAAAAATCGGTTTTGAAATTTTTTTGTGTTAAAGAAAAAATTTTTAAATTTTTAAAATTATGATATTGGTTTAGACCAAAATGGTGACAATTCTGGGTCGATTGCACTTAGTTTCATCAAAGTCGGTTCAGTGTAACTGGAGATATCATAACCACCAGTTCGAAAAACATGTTTTCGAGATAAGTGCGTTTGAACTTTGAAGCAGGGATTAAGACCGAATCGATTTTCGGTATCGGTCGGGTTGTTTATCTCTGGCCATACTTATATTTCTTTTGAGTTTAAATTAAGGGAAACGGACAGAGGTTGCCTATCCGATTCCCAAACAGTTAAAAAAGGCTTTCGGCCAATATAAATGCCTTGAGCGAAACCGAAATTTGTTTCGGTTTTAGTCCCTGGTTTGACGTAACACAAAAATGACTCGTTTTAGCGAAGAAATTGTTCGATAAAAATGGCTATATCTTCTAAAGTATTTAGAAATTCAACAAATCCTTTTAGAGCGATATTTTTATGCAATATGCAAATTTTTGCATCAGTCTTCCGTCCAGTGGCGAGTAATTTGGAGAGTCCAATAAATCCTCCAAAAGAAAAGACAATAGAGCGACATATTTGTGTGATGCCTTATGACCGGGCAAGTGTTACGACTGATAGAATAGGACATTGACGCTCACGTGTCCGAATTCATTTATACATTCCATCTAGCAGCGCAGTTGCTTAACCTTTTTAGCTATTCCTGGAGAACATGGGGCGCAGGGCACGCCTGGGTGGGGAGAGGGAAGGGAGGGGGGGGGTGTGGTTAAATGGGGGGAGAGGAAGGTTGTTGTAGTTTATGAGCGGTAAAGTCGAGACTCTGGGCCCATTAAGCATTCGCTACTCTGCGAAACACCAGCATGAATAGTTCGTGTTCGAGAAAATGGTCTTTGATCTTAAGTGAATTTACTCCTCAAGGGTGAATAGAAGGTTAATTGGACAGCTTAGAAAACTTGTGAAATTAGAGAAATCGATATAACTTCTTCACGAAATTTCTGGGCTAAAAGAACTTGGGAAAAGTCTATATAGCAAAGCAACAAAACTTGAAAAGTCTGAGAAAGGTTTGCTCCATTGTTATGCCTCATGTTTTCTTTGAGGCAGCTGCAACACAGCAGCATTCGTGCGGTATGGATCCATTTGAAATAGATAAGCCGTAGCTTGAAAAGGAAGGTTCTTAAAAGATCATATGCTTTGTTATGAGCAAACAAAATTCATACAGTCATTAAAATCTTATTCTAAACTTTCTTTAAACTTGCCTTTTAAACAAATGCGGAGCCGAAAACTGGTCATTAGAAGCTGATGCCAGATCTAAAAAAAAAGTGATATCACAATTTTGTTTTTCTCTTATTTTTAACAAATTTGCAATTTTGTGTAACTTTTATCTAATTTTCTGTCTTAAGATCTTGTCATTTCCGTTTCTTCAACTAATATGCCCATTTCTCCAACCTTCCTTTACATTTGCCATAGCACGGCAAACTTCTGATGGCATCATGTGGCCTGTTGTGCCTTCAACCGCCAAGTGGGACCATCCGTAAAGGAGAACCCCAGCTTCGGCATCAGCTCCAGCTCATTTATTAATGTCAAGCGTAATTTCTTTGCATATTTTGCTCGTCGTCGAATGGGGAAAAAGGAGAACGAAACCAAACAAAGCAAAGCAAAGACAAAAAACTATGCAAAAACATAATAAATTGAACCTGGTTTTTTTCTGTTTGTGTGTCCAAAAATGACTTTAATGAAATAGAATTCAGTCAGTACTTTGTATACAGTTTCTTTTTGATGAGTTTTTGTGTGTGTGCAACAAAGTTAATAACCGTTTTATGAGTCTATTAAAAAGGGATAATCGTTGGGTTCAAACTGCTGCGTCTAGGACTGTGGCCTGTCCATGGCACTTATGTAAATGATGCCAGAGCCACAGAAAAAAAGACGAAAAACCACACCACACACACACACACACACATCATCAACTACAAAAGCAACAAACTGAAGCTGCTCTAATCGCCTGCCCGTGTTTTATATGCATGTTCCAGTTTAATACAATAAAACCCATCAACTGACCTTTTCCCCTTTTTAGTGTGTAAATAAATAAAACAAGTTGGCGAAACCATAGAGAGGAGGCAACTTAAAAATTGTTTTTTATTTGCTGGCAGAGCCTTTTTAATGATTATGCTCTGTGTAAATCAAACCGCTTGTGAAAGGGACCAGAAATTATGTAGATTAAGCAGCAGCACAAAAAAGGGTTCAACTACACACGAGCCGGCTTACATGCATATAGAAATGAGTATGTATATATGTATAATCATATCTATATAGATATTATTTATGGTGAGATGTGTCCGACAAACTGGCAGCATCATAAATTATATAAAGCCCGCAATTTCTACAACTTTTTTTTTTTTGCTTTGCAGGTAAATTGTGTATGTGTTGTGGTCTGGACAGCCTTTTAGGCCTTTTTCCCCAAATCAATAATTACCCATTGGCCAACAGGATGAGCACTGGAGTGCTTTGCACACAGTTTAATTAAAATTATGCTCTATAAATCAGCGTGTAAGAGTTGCTGCAAACTGCCTGCAATTATAAGCATTTAAAATGCATATCAAAGCAGCATGTGGCGGCGGTTGCCTCGCTGCGAGTGCCAAAAACTTCCGCATATGGTCCGAGGCAACCACAACACACTCGGGTAGGAAACTTCTTAAAGCTAACGTTCACGAAGCCAACTTCCCTTTTCCGTTTCATAAATAACAACACAAGTCGTCGCCCGGCTCCGCCGTCTCTGGTGCCATCGCCATCTTTAGTTAGTTTGCCAGCGGCAATGAAGCAACACGCATACGCAGCGTGCGCCCAAAACTTTGCAACAGCTGCCACTAAATGTTAAATGTGTATGTAAGTGTGTGCAGCAATATTTCTCTTCACATATGTACTTGCATCCATGCATATGCACGCTTTGGCTAAGAAGGGTCTTTAAATTTACCAACTGGGCAAAGCAAACTGCGGACTAAACACACACGGACATACACGCACACTTTGGCGCACTTCCGCCATCAACAACAACAACAACAGACACTGAATAAGCCCAAGCCACTTGCTTTAGTTGTACAGATAAGGCGAGGGGAGTTATAAAAGTGATAACTTATGAATTTATTAGAATTTCAGTGGTTGGTTTCAGACATGGAAAGTAGAAAAGTAACTCGAAGATGCTTTGCTTTTTCTACTAGTTCCAGTCCTCTCTTCCAACGAACTCTGTTATTAGCCCTTTTCGTTGGACAAAAGCGCTTTTATGGCATGTAAATAGCTTAAAAATGCTTAAAAAAGGCAGCAGGTGCTCGGCAGCATAAAGCTGAAGCAGCTCAGAAAGGCTTATGAGCTTTTGGTTGGTTGAAAGCTCACTTATTGAATGTCAAAGACTAAATAATGGAAGTCAGATGGTCAGCAGTTTAAAAAACGGTTAGAAAGGCAGCAGTAGCTCAGCAGCTTAAAGCTGAAGCAGCTCAGATAGACTTACGAGCTGTTGGTTGGTCAAAATGTCGCTTAAAGATTGTCAAAGACCAAAGATTGACATCGAAGGGGAGAATGCGGCTTACAAATGTCATTCTAAGGCAGCAATAGCTCAGCAGCTCAAGACTCATGCAGCTGGGATAGCTTTCTGAGCTTTTAATTGGACAAAAGGGCGTTATCTAATGTTAAAGAAAGAAAGAATGAAAGTTTGAAGCCTAAACGATTCTTTAAAAAGCCAGCAGTAGCTCAGCAGCATTGGGCTAATGCAGCTAAGAGGGGTTTATGAGTTTTCTGTTGTTCACGGCTTTTGCATTTCAAAGACCAAAGAATGAGATGGAAAGAGAAAATGCAGCTTAAAATTGCAAAACGAAGGCAGCAGTAGCTCAGCAACTGAAGACTTTATGAGTTTTTTGTTAGACATATGTCAAAGACCAAAGAATAAGATCGAGCGCGAGATTGTAGTATAAAAATGCAAATCTAAGGCAGCAGTAGCTCAGCAGCTGAAGACTCATGCACCTGGAAGAGCTTTCTGAGCTGATAAAAAGTTTGAAGCCCAAAAATTTTTATCAAAATGGCAGCAGTAGCTCAGCGGCATGGGGCTACAATCAAATCTGCTGTTAATGCTGATCAAAAATTTAACGTGCTACTTTTTTGCTGTTACCTAGAGGGTATAAAAGCTGCTAAGCTACTGCCGCCTCATTTAAAACGTAGCACTTAAGTACCCTGACCTTGCTTTCAACCAAGTAAAAGCTCAAAAAAGTATGCTACAAAAAAGTTTATCAGCCATGCTCTCATTTTTACTTTCGTAAAAATTTTCCGATTGAAGCCGGTTTTTGGACAAAATTTGCTTCCAAATCGCAAAACTTTTTGCGAATGCGAAAATGGGAGCATGACCGTATATCACATAGAAATCATAAGTTTTTAACAAAATCCCCTGCAAGCCCAGCAAACCAAACTGATTACGAACTTAGCTCGATTTCAAGAGCGACATTCTTGGGAAATTCTAGAACGAATAGATTTTTTTGCAAGAACGTTCGTACTTAAATTATTCGTTCAGCTTTTTTCTGGGTGTGAGAAAAACTTTTTTGTTAAAATAATCGATATCAGACTTCATATTTATAAGTCTTCTATGCTTTTTAAAGATTTCATCAAATTTTGTACAAATCGGAAGACCATTTCGTGTGTGGACGGGTGGCTCAGCGGCTAGTGTGCGCAACCGCTGTGCGGGAGGTCGTAAGTTCGATCCCGCCTCGGAACATCTAATGAAAAGTTTTTCTGTGAATAAAATTTAAAATTAATTAGCCATGCAAAAGCTTCTCAAACGGCCGTTCGGATTCGGTGTTAAACTGTAGGTCCCTTACTCTTGTGCGAAAATTAGAAGCGCACAAGCCAAGAGATTGAGAGTGGCTCGGATTTGGCGCTTTGGGTCTGTGTCAAGCCATTTTACATTTTACAAAACCATGTAGCCAAAATCGGAAGACAAATTGTTTCTTTCCAATACAGTACAATACCAATTTCTGATGAGACATTGTTATAAGCTATGTCTACTAGAGTTTTCAATGTGTCTAGTTTTGTAGTAGGCCTTGATTTGTCGTAACTTGCCTCACATTTGAATAGAATTTAAAGCGTGAAATGGATATCAATCGAAATAGGGCCTAGGCTGCTACAGCAGGCTTTCAATTTTTCCAACTGCCATTCTAAGGGTTGTCGTTTCACTCACTCACATGAAATTAGCAGGCTCGCACTCATTTGTCAACGTACAATAAGGAAGAGATTTTACGGACGAGGCCACCTTATATTAATTTCATCATGGGCTAAGTCTCATAGCTCCCAAAGAAACGATCAGTCGGAAAAAAACTTCTTTGTTTTCAGTCTCAGTTTCTTTCTGTGACTTTTTTTTATAATTTTACTAAGTTTGATGGAATTCTGACATTTATATGGTATAGCTCCCATACAAAACATAATTGTTTGTTTTTCTTATAACTCGTCAACCGTTCATCCGATCTTTACCATTCCTTTGGCGGATCGATAAATAATCCTGATTACTAAATGGGTCCACAAGGTCCATTTTTTTGCAGTTCAATATAAGTAGTATTTTAGCCGTGTAGCAAACAAGCCTTTCGCAACTGGTTAAGACAGCCTTCCAGTCGAGTTCAGTTTGAGGGTAAAGTTTATAAAAATTTATACAATTCGTAGTTTTCAGAAATTTCTCCTAACGTTAGGAAGAAACGAATTCTGATTACTAGGAAGAAACTTTTTTATCCCCCAGAAGTTTTTTTCTTGTTATCGCTTTTTTATCGCTCAGAAGAGACTTGTTCCTATCTTCCAGAGGTAACGCATTCTTATCGCCCAGAAGTTATCGCATAGTGTCACATTTCTTTCCATAGGGAGATGAGAATGCGTTAATAATGCGATATTGCTAGAGTAAAGCGAAACGTACTGGGAGAATCGCATTCTTATCTTCCGCGATAAAAAACGTTTGCTGGGAAGGGTTGTCATATTTTGAAATTCTCTGGGGAAATTAGGAGACTAAGTCGGTGTTTACACGATGAAGCAAATATCAGAAAATTTTCACAATAGGCGAGAAGGTCAGTTGAGAATCTATTCCTTTTTTTTTAAAGTTCTGATAACTTTCACTTGAATTTCCTGCCCACTAAGAACACTTCATGAAATTCGCTTCCTCGTGTAAATCCCGACATAGTAGTAGAAGGGTTTTCGGTTAGATAATAAAGAGCAAATTTTGAATTTCAATATACAAGTCAAAGGCAATGATATACATGTCTTGTTAGATAACTTCTTTTCTTTTCAGAATACTACACTAAAAAAACAATAAATAAAGAGCCAAACATGGACCATTTTTAATAAAAAATTATTCAATTTTCAATTCTGAGATTTTAAACATTTTAATCCCGATTAATCCAATTGTTTTTTGTTTAAGACTTAAAAGTTTTCCATCCACCCTCTGATAGCTACATACATACCTACATATGTTTATCTGTCTGTGCAAAACCACAACGTATGCTGATATGAAAAATATTACTTCCGCCATTTCGTTGGAAAATTTATGCCTTAGCATAAGTCTCTTTGCCCATACACCTACACCTCAGTGGGGCCACACTTGATGCCAGGAAAATACGCTGCAGGCATCGTTGCCTTTCATTAACAAGCCAAAACGAATGAGTTGTTAAGCACAGCGCAAAATGATGAGTACATTGCGGCTTAAAGACTAAGTCCGAGGGCATTAAACGATGAGTGCTATCACGAAAAGTTCTTTTGGTCTGGAAATAGAATTTAGCAAGCGCATAATTAAGAGCCCTTCTGCTGCCCGTTTTGCCTTTCAGCTGCGGCTAGACAGCATAAATCTGGGCAATTGCAGTGGCAACAGCTGCATTTGAGCTTTGCCTGCAACGGCCGCACTGCCTTGATCTCTCTTGCCAAATGTCCGTAGTTTGGCCTGTTGTTTGTCTTTACATAACCGACAGCAATTGGCAAATGGCCCAAAAAAGGGCATTCAATGGGAATAAATTAAGCCTGAAGCGAGCCTTTGTGTTATCGAAATGATGGGCTTATTAATGCCATAGAACAGTTTTCGTTATTTGATTGAATCCAAAATATTGGGGGGATTATCTATTTGCGGTTTTGTGCATGTCAATGTCAATTTCCATTGCCTACTTTATGGCCGCCAATTAAATATGCAAGTTTTGGCACGCACCAAAAATTGCTAATTGACATGTAAACGCAGCATCGATTGCTGGTCCCAGTTTTCCACTAAAAACAGCCACAAACAGTTCGAAAATTGAAAATCCAATTGTTTAGCAAATTGATTTCAAATGTCACATAAACGTCAAACTTGTGCTTAATGGATACTTTTTTCCACTCACGAATATAAGTGGAGCGGGGGCGAAAGAGAGAGAGACAGAGTGGCCGGCCACCTATCGATTGGCCACACACACACACACTAACAAGCTCTTGACTTTTCGGGTTATAGTTAGATAAATGATTCGTCTGGGTGCGGACCATGCAGCCATGAATTTAGGTGAACACCAATCAATAATCACATTCGCTTTGGGTGCGGGCGCTACCATGCCAGCATGAAAAATGATGAATGCCCGCCCGGCACGGTCAGCACTTGGAGCGGAAGCAGGGCTGGCTGCAGCCAGTGGTTGTCTCACATTGACGGCCAAGTGGATGGGGTACAACACTTTGACACAAATCACAGCTGACCAGACATTTAAAATGTCAGCCTCTGATCGAAGTGAAAGGTTTATTCATTTCCGACCCAGTTAAAGTGGAATTAAACTGAATAATTAGGAACTGAGGTGCAGTTGAAGGACTTTAGCAAACCAATGTTTCATTTCTGTATATCACAATTTTTACTTATTTCAATTTATTAAACTCTAGCATTCTCCAGGTTGTCATAACCATAACTAACATTACATCACATTTCCTGCCCAGTCTTAATCCATAACTTTCTAGGGAAAACAATCTGTGGAGCCAGGCTTAATGCGAGTGCCGTTTACCTGTCAGGAATAATAAAAGGATTCTCTTATTTGGCCTCGGGTCAATGTCGCCTGGCGCATTTAATCGTTGTTAACGCCACCTTTTTTTGTGCACACGTGTGTGAAAAAATAATAATAAATATGTGTGCTCCTCTACAATGAAAGTAAAATATTACAAAAGTCAGACACACAAAATGAAAGCGGAATCACGTCCCACAGATTTTTCGCTTCTTCTGACAAAGGTTTTTGTTTTTATTTTGCTTTGTTTTTGTCGAGCTTCCAAGCAGCAATTGGGTTTCATTAGCCGTACTAGCAGACGCTGACAGGATTTGTCAGACATTTGTCAAATTCGAAGCATATCAAACTTTTGTCAGCATTGTGTCTCCGCTTTGTTTGTATTTGAGCGGAATCGGCAGGAGAGGCAAAACAAAATTCGCGATAAATCAGCGGCAAACACACCCTCACATGAGGTGCACACACCCACTCGCAGGTGAATCAGCCGGAGACAATGTGGGGGGGTTAGTCCAAAACTGTGGGCAAAATAGTAGCAAATCAAAAAGATATTAAAACAATTTCCAGAATATTTAGGTTGGTATTTTCCATAATTCTTTTTTATAATTAAACTTTTAAAGTACTATTGAGCGTTTGATAATATTTTGAAAAACTGTGGTGAGTACCCCCGCATTGGTTGTATTGAACAATGTTTAAAAAAACAGCAAAATGTTTCATATCGTTTGCTTTTGATTCTGCTTATGACGAAATCCAAAAATTGCCTTCAAAGGCAAAACTAAAAACGATTTTTGAAAATAAAACGAAGCTGCAGCAGGAGTTGTCGCTTCGTGATGTTTTTAAATGGCCTTGCCTCTGCTTTCGATCAGGAATGCAAGTCATAGCTGCTGCTTTCGATCAAAAGCACTAGTCGGCGGCTGCGCCTTCGCGTCAAAAGTTGCTCGCGACTATTTTCACCTCTTGCGTTTGCAAAATCGGTACACTTGCTGCTGCCGCCGACTTGTGCTTTTGCTCAAAGGCATAGGCAACGCAATTTAGAAAATCACGAAGCGATGACTGCTGTTGCGGAGTAGCTTTTTTTTCAGAAATCGTCAGTCGGAGCTGTGAAAAGTAAATAGTTTGCGATTTTTGTTACTTCGACTAAAGCAATTTAAAACTGGCAGTGGTGCCCAAATTGCCAAAAGGCTATCTCATGGGATAGGAACTCATAGTTGTGCCGGCATCGCAGCAGACACACGCATAGAGAGAGAGAATTCGTCTGTTCTATAAATCAGCGATGTTCCTCCATAGCCCCCAGGGGCCGAGCGCAATTGGATATTTACACGTACACGAGCCGAGCGCATGCCGAAATCGGTCAGACGTCGAGCAGGGCAGTTCAAAGCTGGGCTGTGTCGCTTTGATATCGCACACCAAGACACTCTCACTTTTTGGCTTCGCTCTTCTTGAACATCGCTGCTATAAATAGCCCGCTCGGCGGCTTGCTCTCTCGCGACGCGTGCTTTCGGCTTTTTGTTCTCTCACAAGGCATTTGTTCGTTTGCTTGTTGCTTGTTGTTGTACTTCGTGTTTATCAGCTACGCACACAAACGCAAGGCTTGATTGTGTGAGTTTGGGCACAACTGCTGTAGAGGGAGAGTTCACAGGATTAACATAAAAAATATATTAAACACCAAGAGAAAAGTAGCCCGAATCGGTAAGCCTGAAATCGGCTTCAATTTAGATTGCTTTCTTCTTGATTTCTTAAGACAAAATCCGCTCGAATACGAGAAGACAAACGATGTCAACTTCCAGCTTATGGCAAGGGAAGCGGGGGAGACATAATCGGAGACCGGTAGCAACTCAGCGCTCTCAGCGTTGGCTGCAGCTTCGATGTTGCCAGCCAGCAATTGAATTTGAAGACTGGAAGAGTGAAAAGCAGACGTGCGAGAAAAATAAGTGAAAAAGTATGTAAAAGTTGTGTAAGTTAGGTAGGACGTTTAAAAAAAAGTTCTCAGAAAGAAGCAGTTTTTCCGACCCTATGAGCAGATATATTCTTGTATCAGCATCAACAGCTTCGATGGCAGCTAGATATAGTCATCCGATATTCGTGCAGGGGGGGGGGGGAGGGTCCGAATAAAGCAAGATGGTAAGAGATGGTAGAGGAGATTGACATGTATGGGACATATGCTTCTTATACTTACAGGCAGATCAAGTTTATTTTCAATTTTTGCCACGCCCCTCCCGCCTCCGCAAATTGGGTAAAACTTCCCACAGTTTTATAGATAGAAGGTTAGTTCCTTCTAGACCTATTTAGTAATCAGGATTATGTATCGATCCGCCAAAGGAATGTTAAAGATCGGATAAAAGGCAGTCGAGTTATAAGTAAAACAAACAATTATGGGCAGCACCGGTCGCAACGGTGATGGGCAGCACTTCACAGGTACAGAGTATGTTACCGTCTTTCTTTCATGTTTTTTTGGTAGGTATTCCACGCCTTCTATGTCGCATGCATCTGTGAAGTCAGGGGAATGACTTGAAGTAAAGTTTTCATAGATGCCACAAGGCAAAAAAAAGATGACTTTTTTCCAGTATATTGAAGGGTTGGTTGTGATTCCAAATGATTTTTGAATGTTGAGCACGAATTTGGTTTCGGAAATGCTCCATTACGTCGAGATTCTTAGTTATTTGAGTTTTAAATTCCTTTATTGACCATTTTAAAACGTCCAAGACAGCATTGAATGTAAGATTAAACATTTTCTTCTACAATTCAAGAACATCTTTCTATGGCTTTTACCAGTTCTTTATCTCTGACTACTGAGTACCCAGGGGAATCTCTGTTTCCACTGTTCCATTAAAAAAATCATACTCACATGTAGATTAAATTTGAATCCCGTTTGTCCCATCTTTCACCAGTGTCCACTGTGGCTTTGTTTGTTGACTTTTGCCTTGGTCATTCTCTGTGCTCCGACAACTTCATCACTCAATGGGCGAGTGGTCGCAGCTCGCGTTGACATTTACAAATTATGATTGATTGGGGCACAAATTTTGGCAAACTCTTCGTTCAACTCATTGAATTTAAGTTCCATAAATACGCATTAGTATTAACTTTGGGGGTCCATATGGAAATCTGTGGGAAATAAATAACGTAATGCCACTTCATAAATAACCATACTGACTTTGGGTACAAGATATTTGGCTAGCCAATAAAAGCGATTAAAATTAAACGCCTGGACAGGGCATTTATTGAAAAGAAAATGCTATCCGCTTTGCGGCAGTAGCTTCTTTGCAGTCATAAATCATGGTCAATTTCAATATACAGGACCAGCAGGATGGGCGGCAGCAGAGAACAACAGAAAAGGCAGCTGGCTTTGAGCCCATTACACGCTCACTTGCTTTTTAGATAATTGCCGATGTCTGATGGGGGGAATGTGGCTGGGAGAGGGTTTATGAGTGCGCGTGCGGCGATTTATGCCCATCTGTCAGTTTGGTCAGCTTGCTTTCATAATCAAGTGGAAAAATCAATTGCTTTTTTCCCACCAAAAATTAATTATTAAATAAATATATAAAAAATTAAGTTCATTCTCACCAGCTGGCTGTCGCTGGTTCCTAATAAATCATAAATGGCCTAAGCCTGTTTGAGCTTCATGGCAAAAGTTAAATGAACTTTAAGTTTAGTTTAAAGCGGCTTAGCGATTTGTTGTGTGTCGCCTGCCATTTATGCCCAAATTTTCCAGCTTTGCATATTGATGAAGTGAAGTTTGGGTGTGCGTGTGCAGCAACAAGTTCAAGTTCTAATCAGGCTCAACTATGAAATTTTGTGGCAAGGCGCTAAGTTGTGGCGCCTTAAGGCAGGCTGCAACATTATGCCTTACTCTGTGTGCGTCATTGACATTCAGTAGGCGTCTGTCTCAAGTTGAAGATTAGAGAGTGAGAGCATTGGATTTTTATGTGTGCCATAAAATTGCCGCCTGCATTTTGGTTTCGTTTCGTTTTATTTTATTATCCTTTGGCATTTTGGTTCAGTTGCTGTCTACTGTTATTTGTGTTATTGTTGCTCTATTGTATTGTTTGTTGTTTGAAGCACTAAATCAAAGCATCGTTTGTCTGTTAAACAAATGAGAGATACCCACCCTCAACTCCTAAGAGAAATTGGCTTTCTGGATTTTGCATAACAATTAGCTCAGGCAATCGGATTGAATTTGTCATTCGGAGGGGGGGAGACAATAATGGGAAAAAACTCTACATTTCAACTACCTACCTGGTGCAGGTTAAACCTCTTTAAAATGTATACAAAATGGAATGCACAAATATCAAATAAACGCCCACGCAATGAACCGCGATAGCTGCAAAAGGCGCAAATAGTACACAAAGAAAATTGCAATAACAGTTTGGCTGGGGCTAAAAAAGCGATGATGAGGTCATGACAACAGTTTGAATACCCTAGGAGATGTGAGATTTTATTTTGAAACAAAACGAAAACGGTTCAGGTTTAGTCAGTTTTTCAGTATCGGTCCTAAGTACTCGATACTCGGTAAAGATATTAAGTACTCAATACTCAGAACGCCATATTCTATTCTAAGAACTCGATACTCAGTCATCGATACTAAGTACTCGATATTCTATACGAAAAACTCGAGTTGTCGAAACTAAGTACACGATATTCAATACTAAGAACTCAATACCCCGCCCTCGAGATTGAGTTCTCGAAGCTTAGTACTCGATTCCCAGTATTCAATATTCGATAAGAACTCGATATTTGATACTAAATACTTGATACTGCATACTATTTATTCGGTACTTAGTACTCGATATTCTATACAAAAAATTCGATTCTCAGTCCTCGACACTCAGTTCTCGAAACTAAGTACTCAATACTCAGTTACTCGATTTTATGTACTCGATACTCAGAGCTCAATACTTGATACTAAGAACTCGATACTATTTACTTTGTACTTGATACTCGATACTCAGTACTCAATACTCCGTACTCGATACTCAGTATTCAATACACAGCTCTCCATATTTAGTTCCCTTTATTCGGTACTCGGTACTAAGATTAAGCCTAAGAAATTTCTCTGAACCGAACCTTTTTCCAAACAGCGGAGGTCCGTTTCGGGAGGAAACAAATTTAGAAGGTCCTGTTCGATTGATCCAAATAACCCGAACCGATCCGGTTCTACGGTTCGGTTCCGGGCCGTGTCGCAGTCTTGAGAGGAAACATTAAAAAAGCTGATGTTCTTTATTGAACTTATTGACTTAAAGTTAAACATACAAACATCATACTAATCCCAGCAAACATTTTATGAAATTTTTGATCACATTCGAGTCTTTTTCGAGTCCTCGGTCTGATTGAGTCATAAATGCTACCTTTTTCTGATCAGAAATTATACTTTTGTCGGGAGAAAGTGGTACCCGGCGCGACTCTTTGAAGCTTCTTCTGATCGCTGATAAAAATGTGATGGAGTGTAGGGAGTGACTCAGCCGTGTTTAAATGAACGCCTTTCACATTTTCGCGGTTGTGCGTTACTTTATTCTCCATATTCAAAACTCGATACTCAGTAATCGATAACAGTACTCGGTTTTTTAATAATATCGATATTAAGTGTCGATACTCGATACTTAGTATTTGATACTCAGTATTAAGTACTCGATACCAAGTTCTCGATACCACGTTCTCGATACTCTGTACCCGATTACTTATACTTACGTATTCGAAACTTAGTACTCGATATTAAGAACTCGAGACTCATAATTCGATTCAAAGTACTCGATACTCCATACTCGATTCTTAGTATTCAATACTAAGTAATAGAGACTAAGTATTTGGTACTTAGTACTCGATTCTAAATATTCGGGTCTAAGTACTCGATGATAAATCTTAGATACTCAATATTCTGTGTGTTTGTTCTTGTCTTTCATTTTGTTTTCGTTTTGTCTTTGTTTTGTCCTTCTTTTTGTCTTTTTTTTTGTCTTTGTTTTTTTCTTTGTCTTTGTTTTTGTGTTTGTTTTTGTCTTGGCTCCATCTAAAGCCGCAACGATCTTCTCTACATCAAGCAATCCTTTCTTAAAACATATACATCGAAACCCTTGCAGAATAGGACTTCTTCCGATAAAATACTGCATGTTCTACTTTCAGTTGCAAAGTGAGCACAGTCCACCCTGCTTCTGGAGCAACTATTAAGCCGAAGCATATCTCCTCAGTTTGTTAACGTTATTGGAGAACTCACGTACCACATAGTTTAAATGCTTGAATATGCGCACTTCGCTCGTTATGGCCTTGTTCACATGCTCCTTCTTGGTTTCCTCTGTGTTGGCTCTGAGTAGAGATACACTTCCTAAAATCTATTTCGAGTACGTCGCATTTACACTAAGGGTGATGTTATGATCCTCGAGCTTTCTTTTAAGCGACGCGTACCATCCAATCCCCTATCGGAGCTTATACCGAGACAAAATATGCGGTAATCTGGTGCTGTCGTATTCCAAAAGTATTCTCGATATTTCGGAGGTGACACGGAATTCTCTAGAGATTTTCGTATAAAAGCTTGCATTTCAAACTAAAACTGCTTGTCTTTGTATGTGAAGTGTTTCCAAAATGCTAGGCTACTAGATTAGTTGAGAAAAGTTGAGCTTATTGAACCCGACTGCTCAATGCCAAGTAGATTTAGGTAGTACTTAGGTCCAAATCGCTTAACATTCACCATCTGATCTAGTAACCGAAGATATACTTATCACTTTACATAAAAAGGTTACGAATTTAAAATTGAAATGCCAACGTTTTACGAAAATCAATAGAGTTTTCTGTGTCTCCCCCGTAAATCTCCGGTGCAGATTAAGGCTATATATAAGTTCGTATTCTAGGCCTGCATCGATCGCTTTTAGGTAGTGGGGCGTATTTTCCGGTCGCAGTAACTTTGTGACCAGAGACCGTCAAACCTATTGAACCAATCAGCTAAGTTTGTTTTTTTTATTTTTGGGAAAAAATGGAATAAAATGGTTTGCGATGATGAATCAAATTGAAAGTTCAAAAAGTCCAAAGCGAAAAAAACATTTCCGAGTCTGAGGAACATTTGCTGGTGGATCTTTTTGAGTGAAACAAATTTTGGAAAATAAGAATAATAATGCGGTAACTTTAATGCAGAAAGCCGAGACTTGGTAGAGACTGGTGATCAGTTTGCCGCTCTAGCCAGAGTTCATCGTCCTTGGGAAGTGATGACACCTCTTTCATACAGGCAAGAGCTATTTCAAAAACTTCATGAAGCTTGCTTCACCGTGTAAGTCCAGTCTTCTTAAAAAACTAATCATTAATAATTTAGTAGTATTCCATAAATGGAAAGCTTGATCTCTGCCCCATTCGAAGTTGCATTTTATACAACATTAATTTCAAATCTATCTCATAGCTAGCAAAGTTTCACCGTACTTGGAGTTAGTTTGACTTTAAAAGTTGTTTATAAGTATTTGTGTGTGCTCAGTCTTATTCTCACCAAAATACCATTTAAGCTACCCTTCTTTTTTAAGGGTATGAAAAAAGCATTTAACGAGATACATTCGAGTTGTCGATTTTGTTTTCTGTTTCTACCATTTTTTTGTTCATTGCGCGGCATTTGCATAGAAAAATTCAAATTAAACGCAAATGTGCCAAATGCTGTGAATGGTTTTCTTTCGAATGCAACAAATGAATGGTCAAATAAAAACGGGACAAAGTGAACTGCAAACTGAAAATGAGCAGCCGACAGCATCAGTTGGCCACGAGGAAGGGAGATAACAAAGGAAAAGCAGTAGAAGTGCGACGAGACGGAGTCAGAGACGGAGACAGAGACAGAGTGCAATCGAGTGCTCAAAGTGTCCGTCTAATGACAAAGCAAATTGTGTGCATTTGCTTGAACAACAATAACAAACAAATTGAAAGAGTTTTAAAGAGTTGTTGAATAAATAATGGTATAAACGCCTCTTCAGTAACTTAACCCCAATCAAATGTCCAGTCCACATGGTTAAAACGTTGGCTGTTGATGTTGGGTGTTGCTGCTGCTGCTGCTGTGCTGCTTAATTAAGACTGCGACGACAGTTTGCTTGATTGCCACTTTTTTCTCCCTCACTTTTTTCGCATCTTTTTTTTAATCACTCCTCAACCCTGTCAGTGTTCGCTTGAGCATTCATTTTAATTTTTTTCTTTTTGCATCGGCTTCTTGACAACTCCTCAACGACAGACGAAGAGTTTACATTGAAAGCGTCACAATCCAAATTAATAGTTTTAAGTTTTAAAGTAGGAAGGAACTTTACACGCTTGAAAAGCTAAGACACTATAGTCAAATTTACGAAAACTTTAAATAAAAAGCTTAAGTCTCTTTAAATTTGTAGAGCTTAAAATAAATTTTTGGACCTTAGTTCTTACAGAAGAATAGCTTAAACACAATTGTAAATGAACTTCTTTATATCTGAAACCAGAAAAAAGAACTTGAAATCTGCAGTTTTAAAAAAATAGCTGTTTTATGCGGCATAGCTTTGGAACTGAGTTCGCCAATGAGAACAGTGACGATGGCAAAATTGGAGTCGCTGCAATTGTATTAAAGCTTTAGAGCTATGCATTCTCTACGTTTGTTGAAAGCGTCTGCAGCGGCCGAGCAAAAATATCAAATCAAGAAAGATAAGCTTTTGAAAGCATCAATGGTACTTCCCAGTAAACATTTTATGAAATTTTTGATTACATTCGAGTCTTTTTCGAGTCCTTGATCTGATTATAATAGTCCTAAATGCGCTCTTTTTCTGATCAGAAATTATACTTTTGTCGGCAAAAAATGGTACCCTAGCAGCGAAAAGTCGTTTTAACCAGTGTTTAAATTGCTTCAGCCGAAGCAGCATAAGTCGGAAAATTTTTACTTTTTCCAGCTTGAACTTTTTTCAACTGTTCAATATGAATTGTTGCTTTTGCCTTTGCTTCTGCGAAAAATCAAAAGTCTCTGTCAAAGCAAGCACACAAACTGATTTCTGACAAACAGCAAAGTGCGCCAGAAGTTGTCGTTTAAGGTTTCCTTGAGTTTTGCTTTTCGCTGCTTGCGATCACAACAAGCGAACTGCTTACGTCACCGCGTCGTCACCAACAGAAACCGTCACTCGTCACTGTTTTTGATTGTTTTTCAGCCTTTGTAATGTGTTTGTGGCGTACAATCATTTATCTCCTCGGTATCTTGACAGGTGCTGCTAACTGAAAGAGACGAGCAACTTCTGTCGTGCTTGTGCTTTCGACGAAATTCAAAAGCAGAGCGCAGCAACTCCGACTTGCTCTGCTGATCGCAAGCAGCGAAAAGCAAAATGACAAGGAAACGTTAAACGACAATTTCTGGCGCTCCTTACTTTTAGTCAGAAATCAGTTTGTGTGCTTGCTTCGACAGCGACTTCTGATTTTTCGATCTTCTAAATGTTGGGTGGAAGCTGCCCTGATAAATTGTGTTTGTCCTTCTCCACCTGTTTTTGCTATAAATTGTTTCTAAAAACTTGTATAATTTATAACCAAATCTAAATGTTCTGTTGACATTGTCAACCCAAACTACGTTCAAATTGCCTAAGTTTATCTTCATTTTTCTGCAAGTCATCATCAAATTTTACTAAATCATAACTCAAAATCATAACTCGTCGGTTATTATAGAGTCACTTTGGTGTTTTTTGTGTTCCACGGAGGTTGCAACAACCGGTCCTCTCTTTGCAGTTCTCACAAAAAAACCGGTTTCGTGCGGCACATAGACAAAGAGGAATGGAAGCAACCTTTAACAGCGCTCTCTGTTTTTTTCGGTCGTGAGAGGAACGAGACACATTTGTTTTTGCTTTTTTGGCTCTTGGTCTTTTGCCGACCGTATGGGATAGACCGCTTGCCGAGAAGGTCTTTTTTGTGTGTATGCAATCAGTGTGCGCTTCTTACGCTACCGATATCAACTCATGTTTGCATGTATGCGACAAAATATGTGCGCTCTCTCAATCTCTCTCACACTGTTACACTCTGCTCCACTTGACTTTGTTCACAGCAACCTTTTTGAAATAACATTTTGGTCTTTCGGCCTTCAAATAACTCACACTTTGGGACCGCTTGACTGAAATGGGCCTGTTATAGGGTTGATGTTAGACCGACCAGCCTGAGTGTACAACAGCCGCTTAACAGCGAGCGCAAAAGCAGCACACCAATCGGTTGAGGGAAGACCGAGCCCTCAATTTTTTTATTTTTTCGGTTGCGGTCGTGAGCAGAGCAGACCGAAAATATGGGTTGAGAGTTATTTACGTGCTATGGTTTTCCAGCTTGACAGAGAAAAGCTCTTCCGTCAATTTGGTAATTTGTTGAACTTTTGACTGAACTTCACTTCATAATTCAACTGACTCAAATGAACAGAACTGCACAATTTGACATGTTTATTGAAATTTGTAAGCAGAGGTACCATTCGAATTAGAAATTAGAGACTACGAGCAGTTTTGCATCGTCCAGCGGGTCGAAATATTACTGCTAAGCAACAGCCTTAATAATCACATTTCATTCCCCTGACTGACAAAAACATCAAAGCAAGAAGGATAAGCTTTTTTAAGATGCTTTAGTACTTATAAAAGCTCTGAAATCGAGAAAGAAAAGTACTCATTAAAGCTTTAATGCTTTGTATTCTCCGCGTTTGTTAAATACGTCTGCTGCGGCCGAGTAAAAATATCAAAGCAAAAAAATATACGCTTTCGAAAGCTACAAGATTACTTATAAAAGCTTTTAAGCTCTGTATTCTCTGCGTTTAATAAACGCGTCGGCAGCGGCCACGCAAAAAAATCAAAGCTACAAAAAGAAGCTTTTTTAAACTCTTTTTCCGTCTTCTGTATACGATAACGAATATTTTCTCAGTTGACAGTGTCAACAGCTCTGCTCACATCACCCACCACTGCTGAAGAATAACCAATTCGACCAACTAGGGGTGTGATTTGAAGAAGCTAGAACCATGGTGCGATCTTACACTTATAAAAAAATTAAGAAAAGAATGAAGAAAAGGTGAATCAATCCACTTCTACTTCTATGCGCCCGCCCAGCGCTTAAGAAAAGTCTTCGTCGGTGTCAGTAAAGTAAAAAGAACAACAGTTTCCAAACGAGGCTTACGCAGAAGGCAAAAACTTACAATTATGGGTGACCTATCCTTACCCAGTTTCAATTGCAACTATAAAAACCCTTACCTGGGTGGAAAAAATATAACTTTCTTTATTTTTTATTTTTTTTTTGCTTTTCTTTAAGCTGTTTTTGCCTTTTGTGTGTCCATCAGCTCTTCTACTGAATGGCTTCACATGCCGCAATTGCCTTTGTCAGTCTCCTCTTCACTGGCTGTCATTTTCGTTTCCTTTTTTATTTGTTTGTCTCAGCTACCTACAGTTCTGTGCAGTTTTTCCGAATGCAAATTCCGCCGCTTGCCTGGGCTGCTTGCTGTTTACGGTTCAAAGCACTGAATGTCAACAGTTTTCATAAATCTTTCACTAGTGGACATCATCAGTGGACTACAGCTTCAGCTCCTGCTGCTGGTCTCAAGAAGCAGTTATCTTAAGTGCTTTAAGTGCAAACTGTCAGTCGTGCTGTTAGGGGTTTGAACGCAAAGATAAACACATTTTTCCCAAATGAAATTCTGGGAAGATGTTTTAGATGAAATTTAATTTGCGATGACTACTTTCCATGAAGATTTGATGCGCTATTGAAATGTTAATATCAACTTTCAACTTTCGCTGTTGTTTGTTGTTTAGTCATTAAATGGTCATGGATTGGGCTCGCGATAACCAGTTATGGTGTTGACAGTAGAACCTTTTGACTTGACCACATGCAAATTAGTTGACCTAAATTTGGTGGGCCATAAAATACGCATGAGTATGCCAAAATCGGTTTAGTGCGTTGACAGCGGCAACGCCTAAAATATCATGAGGAGCTTTTTATTACTAATACATTTGCTGGGTATATTGACCACAGGTGAGCATCGATTGGAGAGATAAAGCCATTAAAAAGTAAGAACTACTATGCTCTCTTTGCTAGGTCTAACACTGCCCAGGCATTGGAAACGTGCACCGGTGCAGGGTACCTTTAATGTGGATCTTTATGCCTATAACAAACCCAGCAGAAACTTGGCACTTCAGGAGACGGCCAGTCAAGTGCCCATGGTGGAACTTTTGGAGCATTTGGCCTACAGTAGTCGCTCGACAAAAGCTCAACAAACGCATTACAGAAACTTCCAGGATGACGAAGCAGCCACCATATATTCCCATGAATTTCAGGTGCAGAATATGGGAGCTAAAAAGATAGTAAAACTTAATCAATTGACTTCTGCTGATGGTCAACCGAGTGAACCAGAAAGAAAGAAAGAACCACAGCAGGAGAAGCCTTTGAAAGTGAACCTGTACTTACCAGAATCTTCAACTCAATCTTCAAACCCTAAGCAGCTGCCCGCCTCAACCGAATCTTCAAACCCTGAGCACGTGCTAGAAAGTGCAGGAATTCTAACAACTGACACCAAGGACCAATCCACCTTAAGACCTGTTCGCCTGAAATCTAAGCGCAAGCGTACACAAACGACTACACCAAATGACATTGACAGCAAGTTGACAACAAACGTAACTCCTACACCAACTCCAACTCCAGCTGTCTCATATGTCAAGAAGCCGGCAAAGGAATTGGCAACACAATCACCGGCTATCAGTACGCATCGTCCCAAAATCAATCGAAAGGGGGCCAAGACCAAAAAACCAAGCAAACGACATGGCACCCAGCGACGACCAGCAGCAACAACAACGACAAGTTCGGGCCAAAAGGAGGAAATTGAAACTACGACAAATTGGTGGCAGATACTACCATATGCGGAAATTAGAAAATTTTTGAATACGATTTATGATAGCATTGCCGAAGAGGACGGGGATGATGAACGTGCTGGGGGAAGGGAGAAATTGAATTTCCGTTTGTCTAATGATGGTCAGCAATAAATTTTGAAACTCAACACTTTCGTTTTAATACATTCCATGATTAATCATGCCACACTCCATGCCAAATATATCTATATCTGCCTTAAGCCGCTGTGACAGCAGAGATAACTTAATTAAATGCCCAACTCATCGCGGTCAAAACAAAAATCCACACCATTAACTCACTTCGGCACTTAAAATGCCATTTATTAATATTTAAATAAACAATTTGTAAATGAGCAGCATGACGGCTTAATTCACGCCCAATAAACTAATGGGGGATGTCTTCGAGTCGCAGACGGTCACAGGTTAAAGTTGAAACCGGTTTGGCTGAAGCGTGACATGTCGCGAGCAGAAAATTTATTGATTCAGCTTTTGGTTTTGAGCTCGGTCACCGCATAGATAAGTAATTTCTTGGAATTCCCTGCCAGAGCAAAGACTTCTTCCTTTTCTTCGTCCGCCTTTGCTGCTTCTTGTTGAATCCCATTTCCTGGCATTGGCAATTCCACTCTAAACGCATGTCCTTCATACAAATGCAGCTGCCAATCGCATAGGTTCGGGATCAAATTGCATCTGAAGTTGGCATTGTTCGCGATTAGCGCTATTTGTGTCAAATTCAGTTTCGGTATCTGCTGCAGGACATCCACACTGGCCGGTACTGCATTACCCTTGCACCGCTGTGCCATAAGGCAGAACAATACCATGCAATAGGAACCGGCGTATCGCAACGAGCACATTTCAATTTCAACTACCAACTGACGGCGCGCAGCTCGTCGCCAACTGGCGAAACTGGAAAAATGAAACCAGTTTGTATGATTTGACCGGACAATAGACATTTGTCATAGGTGAGGTATGTGGCAGTCAATCTTTAGCAATTCCCAACATTTGTGAGAAAGTAAGCTAATTAGGTGCGTATCAAAACTTTGAGACTTCGGGCAAAAATTTACTTTCTAACACCGACAACATTTCAGCACAAATTGTGATAAAAACTGTGTACCTGTTTTATACTCTGTACACAGGAATAAATTTTTTGGGTTGAATCTACCGATCCGAAAAGTAAATTTACTGCAGAATATTATTACATTTATTTTGTGCTTTTTATACCCTTGCAGAGAGTATTATAAAATTGTGCGGATGTTTGTAACGCATTGAAGGAAGCATCTCCGACCACATAAAGTATATATATTCTTGATCAGCATGACGAGCTGAGTTCATTTAGCCTTGTCCGTCTGTTCGTTCGTCCGTCTGTCTGTTTCTATGCTACGTCAGTTTTAAAGCTATCCTCACCAAACTTTGCAGGAAGTCTTTTGGTATAAATACTCTGCAAATATGTCGGAACCGGCCGGATCGGATGACTATAGCCTTTAGCTGTCATAGGAACGACCGGTCGAAAAACTAGTTCTAGTGAGAAAAGCTTTTTTGTTTTTAATGGAAACGCCTCCAAAGTACGTATTTTTTAGTTTTCTATCTTTTCCCATGATTTCATTAAGTTTGGTCGAAATCGGATGACTATAGCATATAGCTGCCATTGGAACGATCGGTCGAAAAACTAGTTCTAGTGAGAAAAACTTTTTTGTTTGTATCATTGGCATACACTTATTGGCATACACTTATTTTATATACTTTTTCACAAATCTACAAAGTTTGGTCGAAATCGGATGACTACAGCATATAGCTGCCATAGGAACGATCTGTCGATAAACTAGTCTTAGTGAGAAATACTTTTTTGCTTTTTAATGAAAACGTCCTTTTCATTGGCTTACACTTCTTTTATATACTTTTTCACAATTCTACAAAGTTTGGTCAAAATTATATAACTATAGCATATAACTCCCATAGGAACGATCGGTCGAAAAACTAAATCGAGTGAGGAAAACTTTTTTGTTTTTAATGAAAACGTCCTTTTAATTGGTATATTCTTATTTTATATACTTTAACACATTTCAACAAAGTTATATCAAAATCGGATGACTATAGCATATAGCTGCCTTAGGAATGATCGGTCGAAAAAGAAGTTCTAATGAGAAAAACTTTTTTGTTTTAAATAAGATCGCCTTCAAATTTTCTTAATTCACAGTGTATTATGCTTTTCCATGATTTCACCAAGTTTGGTCGAAATCAGACATCTATATAGTATAGATCCCATACAAAGGTAAGGTCCAAAATGTATTCTTAGTTAGAAAAACTTTTTTTTCAATGGAAGCGGCAAGGGAATACAAAACTTCGACCGAGCCGAAGTTAACTTCCCCTTTTTTATACCCTGTTCCCATTGAAAATGGGAAAAGGGGGATCATGAAGTTGTGCAAAAGTATGTAACAGGTAGAAGGAAACATTGGCGACCCCATAAAGTATATATATTCTTGATCAGCATCAACAGCCGAGTCGATTTAGCCCTGTCCGTCTGTCTGTCCGTCTGTCCGTCTGAACGCGTGTTTCTCAGAGACTATAAGAGCTAGAGCCACAAATTTTTGCATGTAGATAGGTGTATACCCGATTCAAAACGAGATTGTTTCAGATTTGGAAAATTCCTCCCCCTCCCCCCTTTAAGCGCAAAAAACTGTCAGAGCCACAATTTTTTAGATAGACCTTCCAAACTTTACATATATCAAGTAAGGCCCAATATCTATCTATTCTGAAAGATCACTAAGATCGGACAATAAACACCGAAGTTATATACGAATCAATTTTGCTTGTGGGAGAGAGGGGGGTCTTGCATTGTCAGTTATCGCGCGCGGCCGCATGCCATGCGTTTGTGTGTATGAGTGTGTGTATGTGTGAGTGTGTGTGTGTATAACACGAAATCAAGGGAACAGGGTATTTTGTAGTCGGGGCACTCGACTGCAGCTCCCTTACTTGTTTTTTCTTTGAATATTGTACAATAGCTGGAAATATGCGGTTTTTCGGGGTTTTGCTTAGTTTTTCAGAAAATCTAGTTTAACCGTTTTACATTTCCAGCCTAAAAGTAGGCAATTTTTTCTTATTCGTTTTCAGATTTTTCGAAAAAACTTTGTGCAAATTCGTTATTAAAAATAAAAAAATATTTCTTAGATAAATTGCAAAGCGTCAGAGCTCTAACTTCAAGGGCTACATCGAAACTTAAAGTTAAAAACAAGTAAGCGAGCTGTAGTCAAGTGCCCGCAAAGGACGTTTAAGAAGAGCAGATGAAAAGGTTTCCTCACGCCAGCATTGCTATAACTGCTTGGGAATTTCAAAGCAGCATAAGTGCAAATCCAACATCAGAACACAAATTGTTCATGAAGAAACTTAATAAGCTACAAATGGTTGTAGTTTTGAAATGCATCTTAGTAATTTGGGCTTGATATTTATAGAAATCGTAATTTGAAAATCTTTGGGTTTGCATTCAGCTGCTCGGGCTTGGATGTAGTTAGATCTATCGCTCGCTTTTATTTTATACTAGCTGACCCTGCAGACAATGTTTTGCTTTCCCCTATTATGTTTTTTTATAACGGAAATAATTGTTTTTGGTGCATTTTGCAATTGTTTATTTTTTCTTTAATTGACTCTCGCATGCAGTTCTCGGTCGGTTTCCATTCTCGCTTCTCTTTGCTCGTTCGATTCCGATGCACGTGCTCTCATATGAAGTTCTCGGTCGGCTTCCATTAATGCTTCTTGTTGCTCGTTCGCTTCCGATTAACGGGCTCTGGCATGCATTTGTCGGTCAGTTTTCAATCTTGCATCACGTTGCTCGTTTGTTTCAGAATCTCGTTTTGCTTTTTTCTTTTGGGCTTGAGACGTAGAACGACAAATCGAACGTTTTTTGGGAGGCATAACTGCACAAAAATGGATTTATATGATTGAATTTAGAAATGTTGAGCGTTGATCAGAAATTAAAATTTAAAATTTTTTCGACAAAAAAGTCACACTCTTACTTTAAGAGACAGACTTACAGGGAGACAAACATTCATTATTAGTTTATATCCCTTTTCATTTATGCACTTATGGTTGGAAATCCAAAAAAAATCAAGCTCGATCTTCACCTCAATTTACCCGTCTTCAAGATAATCTAAACTCATTTGAAAATTTCCGACAATTAGTTTTTTTATTGCCGTCTATCAAGTCTTCTTCATAATCTAGGCCAAATGGAAAATGTTAATATTTTGCAAATTTTGCCACTTTTTTGACCCTTTAGTTTACACCTCCTAGCATTTTGGACCGTTCAATCTGCGTCTTCCATTTAGCAACACCCGCATTGTAATCTCAAAATTCAAAACTTTCATTCGTATGTCCTTTGATAGTTTAGCAAATTTCGCGATTTTTGGAACATTTTCCGCCCATTAATTCAACTTGGAAACCTTTGCAACCTTGCAATCGGATGAATGGAATTATTTTTTAAATTTCGCGGTTTTTGGTCCATTTTTCGCTCATTTCTTCAACTCAGAACCTTCCCGGTCAAGCGTCCAGCGATGTCCAAAAGTTTCATCGTTTTGAACCATTTTTCGTTCATTTCTTCAACTTAAAAACCTTTCAGGGGAAGCTTATAACCAATCCCGAAAATTTCATTACAATCGTATGGACGGCATAATTTAGCTAATTTCGCGGTTTTTGGACCATTACTCGGCCATTTTTGCAACTTACAAACCTTCCCGGGCAAGCGGTCTACCATTTCCCAAAGTTTGATCGCAATCGGATGAATGGTTTAGGCAGGCATAAGAGACAGACAGACAGACAAAACATTCATTTTTACATATATAGAGTATTTTATTGAATAAATAATTAATTAAGAGGGTCACAAAAGGGCAACAAGTACAGAAACTTTTTTAACAAAAAATTTTCTCAAAATAATGCTAAAAATTGATTCTTAAAATTTTCCATTCATACAAATTTTTAAATAAATTATATGTTTAGTTTTAAGTGGAGTGCGAACTAATAAATAGTCTAATTGCTATATGGCAGGTTGTACAGACATGTGTCTACTCTTAGGGCAATTACACTGCAAATATTTTTCCAATCTCTGAGATTGAAGTTAATAAATAAATAAGTAAATAAATAAATGGGAAGACTCTGCCGTAGATTTGTGTAAGCTGGTCTCCGTATGCAGCTGGATACTCCTCAGAATTGCTTCAAAGTACAGAATTCGGACAATTAAGAACATCAGCATGTTGGCAAGTAAGGAACAGAGTGTTGTTGTTGAAACTTTCAGTGTATTGCAGCTTGTGAAGGCTCTTCTCGTAGTTCTGGGACTTAATCAATTGGTGTGACTTCTAAGCTACACTCCTTAGTCCCATACCAGCCTCGCGTGTGAAACTGCGGTGTTTTTTCCAGGCGATATCAATATCAGAGGATTTCCCTGCTCATCTTTGAGACTCACATAGTGGGCTTCCTTGGGGTGCTGACAGAAACGTGGATATTCATCACAAATTAAATTCAACGACTGAGGCGGTGATTTCACTGCCAACTGATGCTGGGGCCGTCGAGTGGGCGTCAGCCACTGCTGGCGAATTAGTGCGGGCTCTGTAGGATTAGGATTTTCGGTAGGATTTGTCGGCTTTGTGGGTCTTCTAGTGGGCTTAGGTTTATACGGGGGATATCCAGGGAATGGTGGCAGAGGTATAAAATATCCGGGAGGTGGATATTTGTAGGGCCAATTGTTGCTGTCAGGCAATTGTTTCTGGATCAATTTTCGCTTTGTGAAGGATTGATCACTAAATTTATCCGAAATGCGCGAAAATATATCCTTAATATCCCAAACTGGTATGCGCACTGCCATCCAAACGGGAGCGGCTAGCAATAGCCAAACGAACACCTTTCCGACGAACATTTCACTTGAGTGACTTGTACCACTGAACTGAACTGATTTGTGCCAAAGACAAATGGATTTATACACAAACCAGCACAAGGAACTTTCATTAATAAAAATACATTAGTTTTCTTTGTTTTATTTGATTTAAAAGTCATTCGAATTCCGACACGGCTAATCTAAAATGCAGCTTTTGCTACCTACTGACCACATTTGGCCAACGTTGATCTCTGACCATCAAGCAGGGTAGGAATGAAAAAAACATTGCCATGCCAAAATTATGCAAAAATTAGACAAGCAAAACAAATCAGATTAGTTCTATAGGTGGTGACTAATTAAGATAATATTTTATGAACAAAATGCTCCAAATATCCAAATGAGGCGAAACGGTCGACGTTTGATTTATTTAATTACAGACGCAGCAGTTCCTTAGTGCAAATCCATTCTGATTTTTTGTCATACCCTCTCAAGGGACTATCTTGAAGAAAAGTTTGCAACACACAAATGGAAGTAACTATACTTGAATTATGAACTTTTTTGCCGAAATGGTTTTGAATGTTTTGTCTGTTGAATGAGTTGAATGATGTTTATTATATACAACTATATTAATTGATCTATTCCACCTGCACAATAACAGGAGTCATTAGGAAGAGCAAACAGTGCTTTTCTCATGACTTCGAAATAGTCCCTTAAATATTTACAATCCGAAGTGTCGAAGATTACTTACAAGTTCACGTCTACACTGAGAAAACAAAACAATCTATAATCTAGATCGAAAATCGCTTTTTCGTGAAGATTGCAATCGGAAACGAGAGCGGAAGTTGAAGTCGGTCTAGTGGGGTTCGAACCTGGTACCTCGGTGAACTATGCACAAACTTGCAAATCAACTTAACCGGCAGGGCAACAATCTGACTGTTGGAAAGGGCGGCGAAACTGCATATAATCTCAACGGCGACAGTTTCTAGGAGCTAAAAGAACTTATCAATTTCGCTGCGACGTCAAACATTTGCCTAGTGGCCCAGCGAGTAAAGATGCCTTGCAAATTCGAGCGCACTATTCCGATTAAGATGAATTTTTAATATATTTTTGAAAGTTTCCATTTTAGTAACTTTGACCATTGATTTCTTAAAATCTGGACTTGCTAGAGAAATTTTGAATATTTAGGTTTCAACTTGGAAACCTCCGTCAAACGATACTAATTTCAATCTGCGTCCCACGTGGACCAAAAATTTGTTGAGTTATTTATACTTTTAGCAACATTTATACTACAGAGTCAAATGCTGCAATGGTGTTGCGGATGAGGTGCTTGACTCATAGACTGAATATTCCGATAGTAATATAATCACATAGACATGAATGAGTCTTATGTCGACAACACGTCTGGTAAAACACAACATAAACATACAAAGTCAGTCTTCTCCGATGTGTGATAGCAATCAGTAATAAATTACAATAATAAAATTGTATTCAATTTAAATCTATTTGGACTTGGTTATTTTTATTGAAAACTATAAATATTAGGCTCCACATGAATGTTGGGTTTTCAAGTTGCGGGTGATGACTGACAATCAAAAATTGTTTGGTAATTGTCTAGAACAGGAACCTGTGCTCAAAAATTCCCCAAAAAAAAGCCTTTGATGGACCTCGCCGCGTATAAAATAACCTTCCACAGGGATTCAACCCAGCAAAATCAAAAATGTCAGTCCTAACCCCTCAGCCATCATCAGTGTATAGTTTAACAATGTTCTGTCTATAAACAATAAATTATTTTTAATTACAAAGAAGTATTGAGAGGAATTAAAATGAGTGTACTTATTATAGTTTAGAGAAAGGTAATGGAAGGGTTCGTGATGAGCGTAGTTCGTCAGGCAAGGCTGAAGGTAAATTGGAAAAAAATTTCTAGTAACAAAGCCCGGCCACGGCGGTTCTTAAGAGAAGGCAGGTCAATAAGGCGTAATCTATCCTCTTAAGGAGGAAGATGGGTGGTAGTTTTTGAACCGATTCTACCTGATGCTGATATTTTTGATAGGATTTGGGAATCAGGAATTGTTCTCACAAGGGAGACATATAGATGCTTGTTGACGTAGGGGTCATTAAATTCCTTGGACCATCTTTTAACAAAACCGAGAACTCCCTTGTTTGCGATGATCACTATATGACTATTAAAACATTACTTGGGAACAAATTGAATACCCAAATCATCTACTTTATAGATGAGTTCCAGTGCGACGGTATCAATCGTATAATCAAACTCGTAAGGTTGATTTCGACTAAAAGTTATACATTTACACTTGATGAGATTAAGAGAAAGACTATTAGCCGAGCACCATGCGAATGAGATAAAACTTGGGGGATATCATTTATAAAAAGGTTAAATAGTAGGGGCCACTAAAGACTACCTTGGGATTGCTTAAATAAGCCTTCATCCAGTTGAGAAGGATTGCAGGGAAGCCGAGCAAACCCAATTTATGTACTAAAAGCATATGATTGACTGAGTCAAAAGCCTTGCTGAAATCAGTATAAACTACTTCGATCTGCTGCTTATTGACAGATCCTTTGTTAAGAAGGGTAGTAAACTCAAGTAAATTCGTAGATATAGAACGCTTCTTCATGAAACCATGGAAATTATCGAGCAACAATAACGCTGTAATTGGGAGGTCATGATCTTTTTAAAGAGCTTAGGAATGTCCGATAGTTTCGAAACACACCAACAGTTCGAAACGATTGACTTTGGTCGCTTTTTATGAATATGAATAATATAAGATTCCTTCCAAAGACTAGGGAATTTTCCAAGTTGAAGAGATAAGTTGAATAGTTTACCAAGCGGCACACAGAAGAAGTCGGCACAATATTTCAACACACAACACACAGGAACTTTGTCAGGACCAGTACTGAAAGACGACTTGATTGAACGCAAGCTGGATAACACGACCTCGGTTTTTACTCGGTTGGGTGTACAATGTTACTGGAGCTAGTCACAGGATAAGGATAATTAGAGACAAAATTATTAGAGGATGAGGAGATTGGAAATATCAGAGCTGTTATCTGCTGTTATATTATCTAACGAAAGGGAGGGCGGAAACTGAGAGGATTTTCTTTTAGCATTAACAAAATTGTAGATCATCTATGGGTCATCCTGAAAGCTCAACTTACACCTGACCAAGTCGTCCTTATAGCATTCAGAGCTTAAAGCCATAAATTTAGATCGCGCCGCCGAATATTTGGCTAAATCCACGCGGGATCCACATTTTTAAAATTTTTGTAAAGTCGAGACCTAATGTTTTTGAGATTAGATAAACTTCTCGTGAACTATGGAGGCGCACGTGAGGGGAAGGGATCCGAAGAGGCACAAATTTATTCAACCTTGTGAAACGAATAGCTAAATTTCAATATATGGAACCTCGAAAAAGCAGCCAGGAGCAAACATGGGTAACTAATATGAGCTCCCACGAACAATAATTTTTGTTTCCCATGCGTCATCTATAATATCTATAAATCTTTGGTAAAGCTTCAACAATCTGTGTGCCGAATTTGAATGTGAATCCTTTCAGTGACTTCTGCTAGATTGAGAAAAATATTTAAAGAAACACAAATCACATTAAAAATGTAAGCATATTAAATTTTAATCCATTAACTTGTTAATTCCATATCAACCTTGGGTGTGATTCCTTAACACTTCCTCCTGGCCTTATTAATATTAGAGGATTGCCCTGTTCATCTCGAAGACTCACAAAATGAGCTCCGCTGGGCTGCTGACAGAAACTAGGATATTCATCACAAAGTAAACTCAATGACTGAGGCGGTGACTTCACTGACAACTGATGATCGGCCCTTCGAGTGGGCGTCAACCATTGTTGGCGAATCAGTGTGGGTTCTGTCGAAATAGTAGGTTCTGGCGTAGAAGGTTTTTTGGTAGGTTTAGGCTTATGCGGGTGATGTCCATGGAAAGGTGGCAGCAATGGTGGCGGTGGTGGAGCGTAATATCCATACGGTGGATAATTATATTGCCAATGTGGAAAGCCTGGGTCAGGTTTTTGGTTCTCCTTTAAATCTTTTTGCTTTCTAAACGGATCAGCGAAACGATTTGTTATGCGCGAAAATATATCCTTTACATCCCAAACGGGTATGCGCACTTCCAGCCAAACGGGAGCGGCTAGCAAGAGCCAAGTGACCACTTGAGCAAATAGCATTTCAGAACTAAACTGCTTAGTGTGACGTTCAAATGGTTTTATACAACCAACCAGTTACATGACACTGGGGTTCAAACAAATTTCAATAAAAATCAACATTTTATAGATTTTTGGTTAGTAGAAAGCAATAAACTTAATGAGAAGACAATCGAAATGCTTCGAAAACTAATTTCAAATCAAAATATCTTTGTAACGGTAAAGATGTCATCATGTAAGTTAGGGAGAAAACGAAGCTACCAGTCACTGCTAACATTTGCGGAGGTGAAACACCAAAGATCCGTCGAAAAGATATGTAATTTCTCCTATATTTGTCTCCCGTCTCAAACTTTTGTTTTACATAAGAAAATAATAATTGCTTTTCGGTGAAAGAAAATTAGCACATTTTCAGTTCAATGAATAAAACTAATCCCAGCCATAATTAATAGCTAAAGTAGAGTGAGTTTTATATGTATTCGAGTATGCCTGCTGAACTTTGGCCCCAATTTATCAGGTTTGATTTATGATGAAGTTGTAAGGTGCAGTAGTTGGCCGTTTACAGTAACAATTTGGCTCCCAGCCAGCCACTCAGTCAGTCAGTCACATATAATTGGCCAGGCCAGGGAACCATTTGTTTGCCCTCCGCTTCGTTCACCTGGCAAACAACAAGCAATTGCACTTCACTCTGTTCCCGATTAAGGATCAGCAGCCAGGAGCAGCAGGGAAAAACAAAACGAAACACACGACGGAAGAATAATTGTATGTATAAATAATTGATGTCAATAAACGAATCGAATTGAAGGCGAATCGTGTTGTGTGTGTGTGTGTGTGCGACCACCGCAAATGAGCGTCATTGAGTGTCGATGTAGCAATTGTTTCCCATTTGCTTTAAATGCCACAAAGGAGCCCTGCATACAG
The DNA here is from genome assembly GCA_018904265.1 of Lordiphosa collinella. Taxonomy (NCBI): domain Eukaryota; kingdom Metazoa; phylum Arthropoda; class Insecta; order Diptera; family Drosophilidae; genus Lordiphosa; species Lordiphosa collinella. The sequence continues at coordinate 242,792 of JAEIFV010000392.1, read as the reverse complement.
TAAGCGGTGCCTAAAGTGAATGCAACTAAAGGTTGGTATTAAAATGAAAGCATCACTTGGACTTCCGCTTAATTCAGTGTTGACTGTTTCTTTGATTCCATTAACAACCTCATTTGCAGCTCGTATTTGAAGCCATCATTTATGTATGTGTGGCGGTAATTACATTGTAAATTTCCCCAGTTTCGATTGCCACCCCCCAAAGCTTCTAACCCACACCACTCGCCTGTGACATTGTAAGGCATGTAAACATGAGTGTTGTAAGAAGCTGTTGCTAGCTACATGCTTGTAAAACTGTAAACAAAGGCAGAGCATATGTATGTATGTATGTTCGTATGTAATGTAGGAAGCAAACATTGCAAGTGGGCAGGATGTGGGCGCGGCCATGTCATTAGAGACGCGTCTGCCTGCTCAATCTTTGCAACTGTTTGCCTGGCTCAAAAGACACAAACAATTTTGATACAATTTCGAAACGATTGCAACAATCGAATTTGTTTCAAACGGTTTAGCTCTGGGAGTTAAAGTAAACATACACAGTTTAGCATGTCTATGGGTAGCTCTGATTAACTGACGAATGTTCTAAATGCTCAAAAATAGCGTTTTCTTACTTATAAATCTTTAATATTCCTCTATTTATTTTCCTTTCGCCTGGCACGTGCTGTTCCAAGGCATTCAACTCAGTCCAAGACATGCCGCTATGACACTATTAAAGCACAATCACATTTTTGGCATTTATTGTGGCAATTTCGCACAAACGATTTCGCATCTAATGGCTTTCTTTTGATATGCCTTTGCTCCTGCTGCTCTCTATTGTTATGTGTATCAGTTACTAAATTCAAATATTGAACTTGTGTGTGTGTGTGTGTGCGAGTGTGTTTGTGCTTCTGCCATATAATAACCATACTAATACTAATAATAATAATAACAATATTAATCCGGCCTGGAAGATGCCACTCACATTTGACTTCATGCTGACTTCACAATGCAAACTAAGTGCGGCCAGAGTGCAGAGTCATCAATTATGCTTGCGTTTAATTCCATTTATTGTTAACCAAACTTAATTGAAATTCAACAGCAACGGCAGCTGTAGCCAAGTTTTGTATTTTCGTTTGTCCTGCTCTATTTATCACGCAATTATAATGAAAATGTAAATAGCAACAACAATGCTGTTTAGGACGCACTAATGCGCTCCAAAATTTGCGGCAGGACACACTGCAGTGGTGGTTCGTTCCAAAGTTATCGCCGGTTCATTATGGGCGAAACAAGTGTAGCGTCATTTCCAATTCCACACGCCAGTCTATGGCCGCATCAAAATTAAATGATTGTGGTGCGGTCGCCCACAACTGGGGGAAAAAAAATGAAAACTACAATGGGAAAATGGAAAATTACACAACAGAACTATGAGCAACAAATACAGACGGAGGGTAATGTAATTACATTAAGTTAATCACCTTTCGATGTTGTTAAAGAGGTCGAAATATATGTATTTTACTTAGTTTCTCAAATCGTTTTGCAATCTGATTCAACCACTTTGAAGCGTCCCCATTGTCTCTTGACTTCTAACGTGAGAAGTTAGTACTTTTACCCAAGGCTGCAAACCTCTAAAATTTTGCAGAGGGCTAGGTGCGGAGCACACGGTGCGACACAGCCGAATTAGCGGAAAAAAATTATACTTACGAGAGTGTAAGTTAAAGTCGGTTTTGCCCGTCTTCGATATACCCGTTACTCAGGGCAATTAGTGTTTAATACAGAGGCAGGCAAAAATCACATTTACATTTTCGCATTAGTGTGTGTGAGAGCAGCGCAAAAATTGCTCTCATTTTCATCAGCAACGACTGCGTCGCGGCGTAGGAAGTCACGCAACGCAGCTGCGTTTGTTCAGCTTATTTAATGTATGTCGAAGCAGCGCTGCTTAGAGATTTTTCGTATGCACACGAGATAGGTATGTGCCTGCCTCTGGTTTAATAGCATTTCCCTATGTTAATTAACAGAGCATTAACATTAATGTGACCATTTCAGCACTATGTGAGCAAAAAGTGCCTGTAGCCCCAAAAAGCATGCAACGTTTTTTATAACCTTTATAACTCTGCCATTTATTATCCGATCTTTATGAAACTTTCAGAGATTGTAGATATTGGGCCCATACACTACAATGCAATATATGAGCTTGATATCTCTAAAACTGTTGGAGTTATTCAACATTTTATTATTTGAAATAAACTTGATCTGCGTAGGGAGAATAGGAGTCTACATTCAAAATTTGGTGGCTCTAGCTCTTCTAGTCTCCGAGGTCTATGTGTTCATACAGACAGACGGACATGGCTATATCGACTCGGCAGTTGATGCTGATCAAGAATATATATACTTTATGGGGTCGGAGATGCTTCCTTCTGCCTGTTACATACATTTGCACGACTTTGGTATACCCTCTTTACTCTACGAGCATATAAAAACCGCCGATTTGGCTTGCAAAATGCAAAAGTTTGTTTTTCCAGCTGTTATATTTGGTTGTAATGAAGTTGGAGTTGAATGTTGTAATGGTAAATAGTGATAGGATCTTGCAGTCAAAGAAAACAGCTGTCTGCCTTGTTGAGAAGTACACAATTAAGCTTTCTTTGTCTGATCTTATTTAGATTGAATAGGTATCAGAGGAAAAACCCGAAAACATTGCATTCTAAAAGAGCACATAGGTTACAATATCAGAAAAATAATCAGAATTTTGTACTTGAATTAAGTACAATCGGTGTTGAATGTACGCTAAGTAAGAATATACTTGATTCCAGTGGGGCAAAACGGTTCTAATTCCTATCGAAATTACTAAGCCGAGCCGAAAACCACAAATAAAACCAATTCGGCTCAGTTCTCTTTAATGACGAGTCTTAAGACCATTTTTAAATATGTGTTCCTGCCAGTGCTGCAAGCCGGGTTTGAACCGACCCGGTTCGAATTCTTCTGTTATCTAATCGGTCTTAGGCGACTGACTCTTACAATCGGCAGGAAAGTTCAATAAATCATCTAGGAGAACGTTCAGACTAACTTATACTTATAACTTATAGAATAACACCACTCATAATAGCCTCTGTTTTTAAGGAACCTTGACTCCAAAGATTATTAAAAGATTCTCAAAACAAGAGATTATCATAATATTGGTAGTATTTGCAGAATTTTACTTCACAGTAAATTACATTTTGATCCTGAAACTACCCCATTCCCATACGATTTGTGTAGTTTATAGGTCGAAAGCGATTTGTAGAACACATGAGATTAAATTGAATGCTAGATAAATTTTTGTGTTTTTTGTTTGTTATTATTATTGTGTAAAATATGGGCTGAACCCAAACCTACGTCCAAAAACCTTAAACCTAAAATTAACGAACCTCAACCATTGGTAAATTTTGGTTCAAAACCACAGACCGGAATTCCGAAAAATTCGTTGGGTTGGCTGCCCGGGTCCTGCACGTCTCCTGCAATAGCCTGCAATGGATTTTCTAGGAACTATATTTCGTAACTGAGCAAATAGTCAAAATATTCAGATACTCGAAAAAGGAATAAGAGCTTCATAAAATATAAAAATAACAAAGAGTGAAACACTGAACATGGCCGTAACCGCGGTTCAATTAGCTCCAAAAACCATTTAACAAACCGAACAGGCAGACCTTAATTCCCAGCTGTTTGCTTCCCTGCTTGATTCAAATACAAAATTTTTATTTTAAGTACAATTTTTTCAATCCCAAAATACGTGATTTGAAACTGTTTTGTACTATTTTACTTTTGGTTAGGTTAGGTTAGGCCAAGATAGGCCCATTGCGATACTATATATATTCCCTATTTAAGCTGGAAGGGTTCCTCCCGATTGAACCACTCTGAAATCAGTAAAAATTTTAGTAGATACGGAATCTGTATCTCAGATAGTTCCGAGATGTTGTGTAGAAAGGGGTGACCATTATTGGTGTAAGATTCAAGCGCCCTTATGAGTGTGCTATGATAACTGGCGGCCTCCTGGATGGCCAGTACCAGTACTTTTACTTTACTTTAAAATCTTTCTGATCATAGTCTTAAGTTGTCAACGTCTATAAATTGGGCTTGAACATGTCCACTATCACAAAAACACATGCTTAGTTTTACTTAAAAATTACAACAAACCGAAATGACAATGCCAAATGTAATAGTTAAGCAGTCAGAGCGAAACGAAAACCTTAATTGCTTCAGGCAGGAAACTTTTTTAATCATAAATGTTTCGCATTTTACAGCTGGAAGAGCATATTTTTAGGCGTTCAGCCCACGCACAAAGAGTTCACACTCAACTAAATTTATAATAAGTTTTTGTTGTTATCGTGGCTGTTGTTGCTGTTGCTAGTCTACGTCGAAATGGATTAGAAACAACTTTGTCTGCAAGTATGCAAAATTATTGAAATTGAGCATTCAATTTATTTGCAAATGGCTGGCCATATATTCTCCAGCAACTTTTGCCTTGTTTTCCGCTTATTTTTTGCTGTGCGCTTATATGGAAAATTTCATAGCACACACACACACACACAAAACCACAAGGAAGGGCAAAAAAGTTTAAGCATAACTGAAATGTACGCACGAAGGCGCCAATATCTATTAAGCTTCAATGGAGAATATAATACGTTATATATATACGATATATTTGTGCACAACTTTCACTGTGTGTGTGTGTGTGAGTGAGTGTAGGGGCAACACAAATACGAATAAATTGAAATCAATAATTATTTCCATATCATTAGATTCCCGAAGCGCCAAATGAAATGCAAAAGCAAACTGTATGCTAAAACAAAAAGTCGTACATTCCTTTTAGATGGCTCATAGATTGCTTTATATTGCGATATTGGGTTAAAATTGAAATTCTTCTTTGTTCGCCAGCTGTTTTTGTGCCTGTTGGCGGCAGCAAAACAATCACAAGAATTTGTTTACCCGAGAATTGGGTTTCCTATTAATTTAGCTGCACAGCAATCACCCACCCGCCCCACACTCGCGCGGAAGCATGACCCCTGACTTTTGGCCAGACGCGGTGGGAAATTCCATATGAACAGAAGAAAAAAACAAGTTAATTTCCAATTTCGCCCCAAATATAAACACGTGAAAAACCCCATTCTGACAAACAACCTTGAAAAGTTGTGAGTTTTCCGTACAGAAGGTGCACGCGTCTTGGGTGACACACATGGAATCCGATTTGCCAGCTGATTAAAAATGTAATGACAAACAACAACGGCAACAAAATTACTTTTTATAAAATTCAACAACATTTTCGAAGAAATTTTGTGTATGAATTATGCGCCAAAGCAATATGGTTTTTAAGTACAAAAGTTGAGGAATTCATTAAATTTACCAACCGCTTTTTTGAAAGCAAGAATGAAGTGCAAAAATCTCGTTAAATTAAATTAAAACTGCTACAAGAAGTTGGTGAAAAAATGACTGTTTTACCCCTTGAACCAATATTAGCTTTAATTCACATAAATAGCTTTATTTCACACTTTGTCTAGGGTGTTTATTTCTGGGACAAGTTTGATTCTATAGAATTTAATTAGAGTAGATTTCGGGATTAATATCAATTTTTTAAGGTTGTATTTATTAATTGTCTTTAAACAAAAAGTAAAAACAGTTTCACAAACCCTTTAATATACAACTAAATTAAATATTTCCTTACATCCGCCAATTTAGGCTGGACACAATAATAGGTGTACGAAGATAAATGTTTAAATAAAATCAATATTTCACGATTTTTGGTCTTGTTTTATATTAAACTAAGTATCTGGCAGCAAATAACCGGTATATCCGCCATTATTTCGCAAGACTTTTTCCATTCGTCTTGTCATGGAGGAGATTACTTCCGACAAGTTCCAATTGGAATGTTGTACCATACTCTTTGGACAATAGCCCAAAGTTGATTTTTATTTTGACAAAAAGTCTTTCCGACGTCTCTTTTGAGTTAACCTCAGAGATTCTCGATGGGATTGAGGTCCGGGGATTGACTTGGCCACTCAAGAACATCCACATTTTGCTCCCGGAACCAATCCATTACTACTCGAGAGGCGTGCTTCGGGTCATTATCCTGCTTCCATAAAAGTGGCATATTATCCTTGGCATATGGTAGCATCACCGTCTCCAATAGATCTTTGTATACGAATCTGTCCATTATTCCGTCAATACGATGAATCGGAACAACACCATACCATGAAAAGCGGCCCCATACCATTAGGCTACCACCTCCATGTTTCACAGTTTTATATGTGTACTTGGGATCAAATTCTTTGCCCTTAGGACGACGAACATTCCTTTTGGCATCATTTCCAAATAAATTTATTTTGGTTTCGTCACTCCAGAGGATATTACGCCATTTTTTGTCACCCTCCGGTCCGCACCAGGTTCTACGATCTAATGCAAATTTGTTCCTCATCTGTAAATTTGCCTACCGAAGGAAAGGATCCCAGCTGGTAGGTTCCAGGTCCGTGATGACACAATATTCCCAATTTCATTGGCAATCGTCCTGGAAGACTTGAACGGGTCGCGCTTAACCAACTGAACCATGCGATCGTCGATCTTAGATGATGATTTTCTAAGTGCTCCTCGAGTTTCACCTATTTTTTCCGGTATTAAGGCATTGGTAACGAAGTTTTGAGAACGTTTCATTAACATGGCAATGAATTTATACGTTTTTCTATAATCTCGGAGTCGAAGCCTTCTCTTCTCCGCACTGCAGTGACGCCCACGGCCCATCTAATACAATTTTAATGGTTATTAAGTCCCCATTTAGTTATATTTTCCTAATACCTTCTGCAATCAAATAATTGTATTTATAAACTACAGGTTATTGCTTTGCTTCATAGATCTATTTTATTGACCAGCCGACTTTGCAGTCTTATTAATAAAACAATCCACAATTTTTCCCAGAAAGCTAATTAATTCCGGGAATTCACCCAATTTGTACCGAAACAGTGTGACCATATTAAAAAGTATAGGTTCCTTATTAATTGTTATGTTTATTTCGATCGAAATCGATTTTAAAAAAATTTACACCTATTATATTGTCCATGAGTGTAGCTGTCATAAGTTTTCTACTCCACCAAGCTTGGACGACACGTCCCATACGTTGGCATATAAGTATTCCTTTTGTATATTTTTATATATTTTTTCACATTTCGACACAGTTTCGTCAAAATCGGATGACTATAGCATATAGCTGCAGTACACCCAGTGAAATGAAGAACGAATCGGCGAGAAAGAAGTCTTTTTGGATTCTGGAATTTTTATTCTTGGATTTTTAAGAAGAAATCTTCAGAACACAATCGTTTTCGACTTCGAGCTTGATGGCGAGGAAAGTGCGGGGAGCCAAATAACGGAGAGCTCGAGCAACAAATGAGAACAATTCTCACTCTCGCTCTCAGCATTGGCTGACACTGGCACCGTCAATTTAGAACAGGCCCGGCCAAATAGAGAGCACAGAAAAATATGTCTGTCTCTCTCTGATACTCAGTGATGATTGACTTCGGCAAGCATTCGGTATGAATCGGCGAGCGACTTCGGGCCCCAGGGGCTATGGCTCGCCAGGCCAGATTTAGAATACGACCTTGACGTGGCAGTAAACACCCGAGGTGTGGTGCCGTTGGCTGAGCGGCGGTGTCAGTGAGTGCAGACTTTCGAGGTTTTCGGTCCCAGTTGAGGCCGGTAATCGAGCTATAGGTGTATATGCATTCAATATGAATTGAAAAACAATATTCAAAATCATGTCGGAGATGTAACATATGCATGGATGAATACGTGAATTATCCGATTCCGAATTAGTTAATTGTTTGCTCATTCACACAGAGCGATGGATTGGTGATTATACTTCCGCCGTAGTACTTAATTAATGAAAAGTATCACATTTTAATGTGAAGCGCTAAAGTATCAACTAAATACCAAAAAAAAAATAATAAATTTTATACATTGAGCATTAATAATAACCAAATGATATTTTCTTTTTCATATCTGTTTTTTAATGTACTTAAATTAATAGAAATTTAATAGCATTGAATTAATGGCACTCGCTTCTATTTACTACACGTTAAGCCGTTTGATTTGTAATTCTGTTTGTTGATGGAAGCAAATGAATTTGAAGTATTTTTTTATTGTACTCCAAGTAAAATGCATATGGCACAACAATTAAAGTGTCGAATATTTGAAAATTGGTAAAAAGAAAAACATCTGCTGGCTGCCTTGATTTGCACTAGTTAATAAATTAAATGAAATATTGTTGGACATAAAAATATCATAAATTGAATTTGGTTGTGTCACTAGACGTGGATGTTCTATATTGCTCTTGGAAAAATACCCAAAGCTAAGGTCCACATCCAGTTGCCAGTCAAACGTATCGAATTGAAATGAATGAATGACTGAATGCACACATGAAATTGTGAAATTTATTTGCTATTTTATTTGCATAAATTTCCCAGGGGAAATTGCATGTACGAAGTATCCTTGTCCACAATGCAGCGGGTTGGGGGCCAGGCCTATGAACTGAGTGTCTACATGCTACCAATTGATGATGGCCTTCAGTCAATGGTCATAAAATAAAGTGCTTAAAGCATTTTTACAAAAATCCAAGGGTCTCCAATCGACTTCGTCCGACTTAACCTATTCTCAGTAAATAGTTTTTGTTGCCCCATTCTCGTCTTTTCATTTTTCATCTATTTATTTTTTTTTGTATAAATTGTATGCAAATAATTGCACAAAGCTGCAGAGAGGACGACATATGAGCTGGTTTTGTATTTGCCTAAGGCCCTTAAATCCAAATTGATGCTCCCCCAAGTGCGCTGACGCAATTAAGAAACTTTTGCAAATCCAAATGTTACCTTGACTTGGCGAAGATGGCGCAAGCCGATTCTGAGCCATGTGGCTGGTTACACAACGACTTCCGCATGAAGGACCAACAAGTGGCACTTGCACTTTGACTGACGCGCGCCTTCATCTTGGCTTTTGGTTTAGGGCCAGAGCTAAAAAGTGCGCAAAATGAAGTGTCAGGCAGCTGCTGTCTGAAAGGTGCTTCAGCGCCAGAAGTACGTGAGGAGCAAAATGGAGGAAGAACTACATATTTAGCGGCTTTCGACTTTACCAGACACTGAAAGGCAAACGAGGCGGCTCACTGTTTTGCCAGCTGGATGGTCCTCGAGCTGCTGGCTGCTTGGGCTTCAGCCAGTTGGCCTGTTTAGTTTTGAAATTCAATTTTCCAGCACTTTTTTGTGGTAAGGGAGGGGGTGGCTGGTCTCTTCAGTGATTAATTGCATGTGCAGGACAGCTGCGCGCTTGGCCAGTCCCTCGTGGCAGTATCCCCAAACTGACAACTGGGCACGTGCTTCACTTGACGACCTGACCAGCACTGAAAAATGAATTTTCGCCGTTTTTTTCGCGTTTTGCGCAGATTTATCTATGGGCCTCCAAAAAAAAGTAAACCAAAAAGCGAAGCAAAAAATTGTCTAAAATAAATCTAAATTTGTATCGTTATATGCAGCAGGCAATATGTGTCAAAAACGGTTTTAACAACATACAAAGCACCTGGGAATTTTGCAGAACGTACATATATAGGCAACGAGCTCTAGCTTTTTTATTCTTTATCTAAACTAAGCCAATTGCTTCTGGTTCCCTATAACATTAGAGAGTTATTTGTACATGACTAAGCTCATTAAAGAATATCTCCTGCAGCACTATGAGATATGGAATGTGAACATGAACCTGTAAAAAGACATGAAATCATATTCTCATCTCACTCGTAGAGTATAAAATATATCAATATGAAAATTGTACACAATATAAAACAAGATAGAGCGATTATTTCTGCATCATTAACTCTGAAATGGTTTTTTTGAGCTAAGCTAAATGTTTTAAAAGTGCTTCAAATGATCACAATTCCACTCCTCTTAAACCACCGCACTGAAAAGTAAAAGTATCTATTTAGACGTCTGTTATAATAATGTGCGATGGCGCAATGAGCTAACACGCCGTTCCAAAGTTCTTGGGTTCGATTTCCAAAAAAGTCCGACACAAAGGTCGTCGCTGAAGTTTTTTTACAGCGATGTGTCTGATTCTATTGAATATGGGCGGAGCAGCTGCACATCTAGAGCTTGTAAATAAAATTGATTTCCCCATCACATTTTTTAACCCCAGAACAAAACTTAAACAAATTCAACCAGTTGAGTTTAAAATGTTCTTGAAAACGAAACAATATCAGTTCAGTTCGAGTTTTTGGGTTTTCATAAATTGAACTTGAAGTGAGAAAATCCATTCTTGCACTGTTTTTGGTACACCAAGAAAAATGCAATTGGCAGAGTTCTAGATCGATAAGAATAGAATTCATATCGTTTTGTACTTTAAATTTCAAGTTTGATTTGTTCTTGAAAGTACTGAAGTACATTTGCAAGCTTCTGTCAAGGAGTTAGATGTGTGATGCTTAGTGGTGTCGTTTGGGAAAGGGGGAATAATAGATTAGGTTGGTTTTTTGTGTGTCCTAGCGTAGTCTTATAGTTATTTGGTCCAGTCTAGATATTTCGCGTTGTTTTGCAAATTTCAGAATGTAAATATTATTAGGGTTTATGTCTTTATACCAGTTTGAGCAAGATTGGTAGTGTTCATGCATTATTGTTATTTGTTGGTTTTTGAAGTATCTGTTAATACCTCTTATGCTCGTATTTATTGTGGTGACAAGTGGAAAATCATTTGCTGTTTTGGCATTCAAGTCGGCAAAGTCATTGTCTCTTATGTTGATGTGGCTTGGAGTCCACACTAGTTTGATTTTGTTTTGATGTCTTGGAAGTGTTCGGGTTGTTCTTGGGTAGTAGCTGTGGTTTTCGATGTTTTGAATTGATTAGATTGCTTTGTGTGCAAAAAATTTTAAATTCCTTCTTTAATAAAACTCTGTCTGTAACAAGACCAAGAGAGCCGCCATCACCTACACCCCAAACATTGTTTTAATTGTTAATAATTGTTTTCCTTATTAATGCAGCTATTTTGCATACTATTTCATAAAGGACCAAGTCAACTTTTCGCTAATTTAAAGCTTGTTGCACTCTTTGTCTTGGCATTTTTATTTTGTTAAATACTCGCTTGTTAAGTTTAGGCACTTGAATAATAGCACGTCTAAACAACAAAAATTATTAGAGTGAATCACAAGAGGTCGCTCAGTAGCTCGTAGGTGATAAATTAACGCTTTATCATTTAACGAGAGCTAGTGAATACCCTCATTGTGTTACAAACAGATTAGAGTAAACAAAAAAAATTTTGCTTCGATATGAGGGCTGTTCAAAGAGTTCTCTGCCGTCCAAGTGAGGGGTTAAAAAAAGTATAGTGCTGGCGGCCACGATTTCTCGTCTCCAGGTTGTCTGATATGAAAAGTAAAAACGGGGCTATAATCAGTATAAATGTCATTCTTATCTGAACCTCGAAAAAAGTTTTGTGATTTTTTTTGACAAAATGGCGGCAATTGAAAAATGGAAATTCGAATTTGGGCCGCTATTTTGGTAGTTCTGTGTATAAAATACATTACAATTTTTAAATAACGATTGAGGTTCAGACCAAAATGGTGACAATTCTGCGTCGATTTCACTTAGTTTAATCAAAATCTGTTCAGTGTAACTGGAGATATCATGGCCGCCAGTTCGAAAAACGTGTTTTCGAGATAAATGCGCTTAAAGTTTGCAGTTGCTAGGCAAATTGGATCACCTTGGGTCAATAAAAAGGGTTATCTAAGTCTTCTAAAATATTTCGAATTTCAAAAAAATCTTTTTGGGGCAATATTCTCAAATACCCAAGCTATAAAAAAATGAAAAAAAAAAATCTGCACAAACTTTAAAATGCCGCCATAACCACTAACGGATCTTTATGAAAATTTTTCAGTTTTTTTATGACTACATATACAAAAGAATTGCATCAATGGATTTGGTCGAAAGGACCGTTATCAGCCACTCGACGTACTTTCCGGAAAATGTCTCCGCAGGCGGCCTTTACGACTTTGGGTTCGTATTTCCGGATACATAAGCGAATCCTGTTGGTCAGTTCTTTGATATTTTTGGCCTTCCAGTTGATTTTGTAAACTGCAGCACTCAGACTTCCAAAAATATCCAAGTTGGTTGGGTTCCGTTCCTTTGGTACAAAAGGGATGTCTTTGCTGCACAGGAAACCCGTCGTCATTTTAGCGTAATGAGAAGAAGCTTTGTCAGGCCAGAAAACATAATTATTGTCGGAATGATTTTCCCTTAAAAAAGGAATCAAAATCTTCTTTAAACACTCGTTTATGTACACTTCCTTGTTGACTGCAATGCCACTTGGCTTGAACCACGGCTTCGATATGCCCCTCTCAGAGATCGCAATGTAAAGCATAACTTTGGGCTCAAACTTTTGCTTGAACTTATATTTCACATCAGCAGGTGTTGACGATACATCGGAGGTGTAAAAAACACTATTTCACGGTACATGGCTGCGACTCAGACCAAAGTAACTTTCATCGTCTAAAACAAAGAGTTTGCCACGATATTGGTTGCACATCCACCGACATTGAGATTTGACAGTTTGTATTTGGTCAGGTGTGTAACTTGGTGCTCTTTGCTTACGTCTGGCAACAATATTATTCTTTTTCAGCACTTTACTGATGTGTTGTTGGCTGCAATTAAATTTTCTGGCTGCATCTCGTTGACTAATGTTGTCTTTGTTGTTAAAAAGTTGGGTTAGCTTTCTGACAGCTTGGCCGGTCATAATGTTTGCTTTCCGACCACTTCCAACTTCTCTTTTTATTATTTTTCGTTGCAAAATACTATAAATAGTGCGTTTGGACTTGCTCTCTTGGGTAAAATGGTTTACTGTAAGCACTTTACCTTTGTCAGCGTGCATTTCGTAGAATTTTACAAAGCGATCACGAATACGTTCTTGCTCGGACGGCATGATGGCGACTACTTGTCAAAATTTTTGTCAGGGGGCATGAATACGTGTTGACAGGAGAACAAAGAGAAAAAAATGTCATCCCAAAAGCTTTTATGTAAAGCTCAGCTAAGGGCGCGCTCTCTTAAAGTTTGTGCAGATTTTTAGTTGTCACCCGTTAAGAACAAAAATCGGGACTAGCTTTAAAATTTTATGGGCTTAAAACAAGAACACTTTGTATATGTTTGGTGTACCCTTATTTTTAGTTTATGCGGCCGGAAACTATACCTATATATAGTCTATGCGTTGCAAACCTTTGGGCAAATTAAGAAGATCTTAAGATCTGATTTCTTGATTTCAATTTGATTTCAAATTAAAACCGGAATGAATTAAAATGTTATGTCCCATCATTTGTCTACAATTTGTATAGCTGATTCAACTTTTTTCCTCATATATTTCACATCAAGGCTTTAATTTAGATAGTTGTTTCAGTCACAGTCCTGTGTGTTTGTGCGCGGAATCAAATTGTTTCGAATTGACACATTGCAGCACAATAATGAATTTTGTAAAGCTTGTCGAAAATCGATTATACTATGTACTTTGAGCGTGAGCTGACAATACTCAATTGTTAAATGGTCCGATGCGCCCTTCAAAAAATTTGGTAAATCTATAGGTATGCTAAATATCGCCTCCCAAATTAAACCATTTACCCCTAAATAAGATGTGGCCGTTGGTGTCTCATGCTCCTAAAGCCTTTACTAAGCTACAGCTTAACCATTACAGAGAAAGGAAAAAACCATTTTTAAATTCAACTTTTGGTTACATTTTGGCTCCTATTGTTGCCTATTGTGTTGTGGCACCTGTGCACAGGTGATTGTTTATTATTGAGGGGAGTATGTTGATTTATTGTCAATTTGTCTTAAATTATGCATGTGGCACCGCTAAGAAGGCGAAATAGGACAGCCTGCATTTGCGCTGCCATCTTGGTATATTCTTTTAGGCATTTATCATATTTTATCACTTGGCCAAATGCGGCACATAAATATTTTTTTCACAACTGATTTAATAGACTTCTCAGTGGCTTCACCAAATGGGGGAACGTGAGCGCTGGGCTTTTACCTGACGCATAAATTTTGTAACCAAAAACCTAGGGAGGAGGAGCAGGGCACTCTTTGCTGCTACCGATAATAATTTGTCAAATGGTTTCGGAGGGGGGCAATAAACCGCTGGCGGCGATTTGCAAGCGCATGGAATTTATGGCGGGGCGCTTTGTCTGTCTGTGCTCTGTGGCAAACAGTGCGCTCAATTAAGCGGCAATTGCAACGCTTGGCCCTAATGCGGTGATTGGGGCAGGGAACGGGCTTATGTGACCGTTAATTGGTTGCGGCTTTCGTTAAGCAGTTACCTGATGTAATTTATTCATTTGCATTGGCCCGAAGGGGGCTTTACTTTTGATTCAACCAAGCCAGGCCACTCACTAATGATGTCATTTTCGCTGATGCATAAAAAAGAAAAACGAAAAACACAAAAACTAATTAGCTTGGCAGCCATTGAAGTTAATTTTCAATTTCAGGGTTTTCCTTCGACTTGCTGTTCTGCATTTGTGTGGATTTCCAATTAACGAATTGTTCTCTTTGTCTTCAGTTGATTTCTTTAGCCTCATTTACCACACATTCACGACGTCGACCCTTGGGCGGCCTTTGGACTACAAATGGAAAGGAGGAGGGCGCAATAATTAGCCTATCTCAGGAATTGAGTGCCGACAGAAATAGTAATCCAGAAATAATAAAGTTGAAATCAAATTTTAAGAAAAGTAATCAAATTTGTAGTGGGATAAACCGCAACCTCTTCACACCTAACTGAAGTAAGTAACTGATATTTCGTCACCAATTCTGCTAATAAATAAATTATGGAAAAATTATAAGTGCCTTAAGTGGTGGCCCCTGGCATTAATGGCCTAAAGCGATTACTGCTCATTCCATGCTTTGTGGGTTCAGTTCTTCGAAATCAATAGACCGGCCTTTTTTCTAACCGCAAACCGTCACCTCAAACCCACCCACACACTTTCGCATATCCTGCTTTCACTTTCCTTTCTCTCACCCACTTGGCCAATGTGCTGAAAATCAAGCGGTCGAGTCGTAAACATTTTTTAATTCATTTTCACTCAGCACTGGGGCATTGGAAGTAATGCTCATCTCACACTCTCCCACACACACACACACACACACACACACACAGAAGCCATTAAACAGCTGCAGCTGTACTTTTGTCCGACGCCATTTTGCTTTTGCCCGAGTGTTTTGTGTGAATTTATTTTTTTTGCTTTTGTTTTTATTTTTATGGCGCCTGAAATTATGCTTATTTCGCCATTTCTGTTTAGCTCTTAAAGAAATTAAAAAAAACAAAAACAAGCATAAAGAAAGCAGCGCAAAGAAGCGGCGAAAACAAACCGCGATGGCCGTGTCGAGTTGGACCTTGGAGTGTTAGACATAGAGGAGCTTGAGCGTCTTATGCTTTGGCGCCTAAGTGTAGACTTTTGTTTTGCTGGCTCCGGGCACGGGGCTTAAGTGAAAACAATCCGAGGAGCACAAATTGAAAAATAATAAAATTTGAGTTAATTTTTGGTACATTTGATTTGGCATGGATAGACAGGCCGAGTCTAAGCCTGAGTGGCAGTTATTAAAAACTCATTATTATCATTGTGTGACATAAACGAAATCGAAAAGACAAATAATGACAGCCACATTGCCCCCTCTGACGCAATTGTAATTCTATTTTTCTTTGTTGTGTGTTAATTAAAGGTAATATATTCCATTGGGACTTTTCCTAATTAAAACTTGAAGAGCCGTCTCAAGTATTAGAAAATGTTGGAAAATTCTTTTAAATCATTGTTTGCAGTTTGCTATTTTCACTCTCAATTGTCCACACTTTTAGCATCTAATCGACATTAAAAGGCTGCCATTGCCACAAAAGTCGAGAAGTTAACAAAATGAGCAAAAAAAAAACAACACACAATTTCACACAATTTAAGTGAAAAGCCATACGCAGACGCCTTTTGTTCTGCACAATGGCCACAAGTCGAGCACTTTATTTGTTGAGTGCAATTTATATTTGAAATAAACGAAAAATTTTCAACAAATTGTTGGCAAAAAATAACAACAAAATAAAAATAAATAAATTTAAAATATATTATGTGTGTGGTGTGGAAAGAGAGGGTGTATGAATTTTTAAATTGAAATGTTATTAACGTTTGACATTTATTATTGCATAAAAGCGCAACTTAAAGCCAATCAATTTTACGCTTTTGTCTGATTATCATTTTCCCATCAACATATTCCCAATTATTAAATCACAATCTTGATCAGTGGACAGAGACAGAGTGCTGATGAGGGCGAATTATTCTTATTGAGTCAAAGCCAAGCTGATTAAAAACACGATCAGCGTCCGAATCCAGTTGAGTGATCCCCAGAAATAATCTAATCTAAACAACCATTAAAAAGGAGGCACATCCGTTAGCAATAACAGCACCCACGTGACACAAATATTGTAATGTGGTGCGTGCGGGTAAAACCAAATTGTATAAAAAGTGATTAAAAATCAAATTAAGAATCATTCAGCTGCGAGCAGAACCTTTTCACTTTAGCTTTTTGTAGTCAGTCAGTCTATTTGCTTAAACAGATCTTAGTCCGCGCGCACTCGTGCGGCTGAAAGATGAACTGACGACAGAGCTATATGCTGACCAAGATCTATTGAACCAAAAAGTCGACACAATGTTTACGAAATAAAAATGATTCAGCTAAAAGCTCTGCTCAGCTGCATGTGTGCGCACCTTTAAAAATATAAGTTTGCTGAATTAAACTCTGTTCTCAGTAAAGCTTTCGACACAGCAGTCAGTTCATCTTTCAGCTGCATGTGTGCACGCGGCCTAGTGATGGTAAGAGCTCGTTGGACGATGACTTCCATTTCAAAACTGGAGTTTAATTTTGCTATAAAAAAAGGCTCGATATTTTTCAAAGGTTGAACATTTATTTGAAAAGTTGGTTCATGTCATTTATTTATGAAAAACAATTTCGGTCAAATGACCACCTCGGCTGACTTTGAAGTAGCCCATTCGATCCACCCAATTTTTGAGAACATTTTCAATTGTTTCGGCAGGTATGTCAGCAATAGCAACTCGAATCTCATTCTTTAACTCACCAATTGTTTCAGGATTGCTTGCATAACTTTTATTCCTGACCGCTCCCCAAAGTTAACAGTTTAACGGTGCCAGATCACAGCTTCTTGGCGGCCAATTCACTTCTCCATATTTGCTGATTATTGGGGGGTGGGCGCTGTGTGGCACGTTGCGCCGTCTGGTTGAAACCAAATATCGTCCAAGTCTTCCGCTTCAATTTCCTCGAAAAACCAATCACTTAACATTGCGCGGTAGTACTCACCATTCACGGTCACGGTGGCTCCTTCTTCATTTTCAAAGAAAAATGGACCAATGATGCCCAAAGAAACCTTACCATGGAATACAGTATATTTAAAAGTTTGTTTTACTCCCTTCATAACTTTGAATGTAGCAAGGTAGGTAAGTAATATCACATCACTCAGTAACAGCCCTCTGTTACACAGTTTAACAAATATTGGGTTTTACGGGCGCTCGAATAAAAATGGAATTCAAGTCAATTGTCAGAATTTCACTTGCACGTCAAGTATTTGAGAAATCAATTGTTAAAGTTGTTAAGAGTGCCTTAAATGGCACTCATCAAAAAATGTATTAAAAAGCTATCTTAAACGGAATGAAGCGCGTGAAAATATAGTTGCATATAGTGATCTACACTGTATGGGCAATAAACCAAACTACTGGTAGATGGGCAAGAAACCGTAAAATCATTCAAAAAGAAGATGCACTTTTTATAGGGGCGGCAAACCGGTTCGCAGTCAAAACGCTCCGGAGTCGGAGACTCCGGGATTTTTGGGAAGTCGGAACCGAACCGGAACAAACAATTTTTTCCCGGCCGAGCCTAAGCTCGAACCGGAGCAAAAAATATTAAAAACGGTTCGGTTGAAAAAATAATTTGTACCTCGAACCTTGAAATCGATTCACAATGACTTTTTGAAGATATATCAAAAGACTCGCACACTTCGTTTGGAAAATCTTAGCTGCGTAACGTGAATTTGACTTACAAAATGTGCGATCGATTACTAACTTTGAAAAAACTATGTCTTAAAAGCTCTGAAAATATAAAAGAGTTACTCTTAAAGTCATCAGAGTGGGATAAGGTATATCATTTTCCCTGCGTTTTCTATTCAACTTGGTTCTCTTGTCGCACACAAGTTCTACGGTGTTTTGCAGATTACATAAATACCCTAATAAGGTGCTTTGGAAAAACATTCTCACATTTTAAATTAATTCTCAATTCTAACATCTGTTTCTTGGATCCACGAAACAAAATATTTTTGACCTTAGAACGTAACTGATTGCAAAGAAATGTATTGCAGAATTGTATAATCGTCAAAAGGAATTAAAAAATGAAGCATAAATGATTCTTTGTCACGTTTATCTTTCTCTATAAAATAATGAAAGTGTGCATCTTTTGACAAAATTGAGAGACTGATTCAAAGTACAATAAGTATAAACTTCAAAGTTTTGGCAAAACTATCTTTGGTAAGAACTGAAACACAAGTATCAGTCGTGCGCAATTTGTCTAAGGTTTGTTTTAGCCAGCCAATCTTGTCCAAAGACGACACTGTGGGCAATTTGAAGTGTCCTTAATTTCTTGTCAAATATTCCGATACCTTCGATAGTCAAAAGGAGCAATCTGATGATTTCTCTGCTCTTTTTAATGTGCTGGTACAATGAAGGGCATCTTTATCATCTTTTCTTTGTTGAAGAGGTTGAGTTTTCGGCGACACCCAGAACAAAATCATGGTCGTTTTGTGAA
Organism: Lordiphosa collinella; assembly: GCA_018904265.1. Lineage (NCBI taxonomy): Eukaryota > Metazoa > Arthropoda > Insecta > Diptera > Drosophilidae > Lordiphosa > Lordiphosa collinella. The sequence continues at coordinate 223,962 of JAEIFV010000392.1, read as the reverse complement.
ATGGCAAACCTTACGAACACTTTAGTTGTTGTGAATCACGCCAAAATCATGTCCAAAAACTTACACTAAAAACCCCAATAGCATAAAAATCACTCTTAAAATATGTACGTCAATATTAAAGAAATTAAAAGTTATTTAAGTCATTTTTACAATTTTAGTTTCGAATACAATGGCTCAAAGTGCTCGAAAATTTAGGGTGAATCACTGAACCGAGCCGAAACCAAGGCATAGAATTGTAGTCAACGGAAAATGGGTACATATGTAAGGAGTGCAAGTGCTCGAAGAATGCCTTTTCATCCTTTGCTTCGCTGCACTAGTATTCCACAAAACAGAAGTAATCTGTTTATGTTTGCATTTTTGTCACACCCTTATACCTTTTGGTGAAGATGTCCGTCCAGAATAATACTGAGTCCGACTCCTTTCCTCGACTCACGTATCGCCCTGATCGTGTTCTAAGGAGCTGAGGATAGATTTGCAATGCTTTCGATGGTATCGCTCCATCACTAAGTTCCACAGTAGGGCCAAAAATATTTCATACTGAGGTGAGCCTCTTATCATTGAGGCTGGGTGTTAGTTGGTCTATTTAATTCTAATCTGATTATTTCTTTTGGTACGCCTTTTTTGAGTTTTTATTGTTTCTTTTAAATTCCCTTTTATGAAAACGGCTATGGTTGATAACCTAGCCTGATTTTTGTTTGCTCTGTTTGGCATCTGTATAGCATTTAGACCTGCTGCCAGGTACCTCTTAACCATGGCCTTGGTTTGAAACTACATTTACGGAGCATTAGCATTCTTGCATAGGATTTATGGTAAGGTTCGAACTAAGATTGAAGTATTGATTTTTTGAGCTTTCTTGTATATTTTGTAACAATTGGTAAACAGATATGAAAAAGCTTAAGCTTAATATGGGATAACAAAACACAAATTTGTTAACTCATAAACAGAACAATGTTACCATCTAAACCAGTTTGCACCGATGTTAGTTATTCATAATTGAATAATACGTTGCCAACCATTGACTTGTATTTTGTTTTACTCTAAAAGCTTAGTCAAACTAACTTACTGACTTTTGTGTGTTTTTTAAACATATTACGGTTAACTTAACCAGACTTAGTTCCTTTGATCGAATAAATCAGAGCTATTAAAATATTTTTCATCAATCACCAGCAATGAAATCTTAAAATCTGATATTGTCTGTATGCAAAGATGTTGGTTAATGGTGCATAAATTTAGCAAGTGAACCGTTAGAACTGATGCCGAATCTCTAAACTAACATAAAGGGCGTGTTCTAAGCTGACTTAAATAGCTTACACAATTTGCATAAGAATGTCAAAATGGATTGTTTAAGATCGCACAGAAATGGTAAATGGCGAACTGGGTTAATGTTTTCTCATGTGGATCAAAAAATGGCAATGATTCATGGAAAGAGTATAAAAAGCTTAAGTGATGCGTTCTATCAATCAGTTCACCACGAGCACTTAACACAATGAGCTCCAAATTGGCTCTTTGCCTCTGGCTGGCGCTCTTCAGTAGCCTGGCTTTAGCCCAGGAGTATCCGAGGGTACAAGATGAGCCAGAGACTGAATTGCGGTCGGAGAATCAAGAAGAAGATGTAAACTTTTTCCGCGGATTGTTTTCCACGGGAGGAAGTGACAACGATAATAATGACAACAGTGGATTGTTTGGCAGCAGTGGCAATCTGGTGGTGTCCTTCCCAGTAAAGGGTATCTCATCGACATCCACCAACGACAACAACAGAAGAAGGAGGAAGAGGCCCTCCAAGAATAAGGATAAGGATGACAAAGATGACAAAGATCGCCGCTATGGTTATCCGGGCTATGGATATGGATATCCAGGCTATGGCTATCCTTATTATGGCTATTATCCTTACTACCCCTACTGGCCATACTGGCCCTATCGCCATCGTGGTCCTCATGGTCACCATCGCGTTGATGGAGCTGACGTGGGCACTGGCGGTTTGGTGGGAGACATTGGCATTGGAGCCATTGGCGGCGTTGGCAACATTGGCGGCACGGGCGGCATTGGCGGCATTGGCGTTGTTGGCGGCGTTGTTGTTGAAGGAGAAGATGTTGTTGGAGCTGGCATAGATGGAGAAACTGAGGTGGGCGTGGGTGGAGACACAGAGGTGGGTGTGGGCGGAGCAGCTGCTGCGGTACCTTCCGTACCGTTAAGGCCTGGTACACCAATAAGGCCAATAAGACCGCCAATCAGGCCGCCCTTTGGCCACTATCCTTACCATCCACATCCACATTACCCCTATCATCATCACTATCCCTATCACCCTTTCCCCTATCCTCCTCCATGGCCGCGACCACCACCAAAGCACAAGCCAGACCATGATCACGACGACGACGACGACGATGATAAGAAGCCCACAACTACCAAACTCTGCAAGAAGATCATAGGAGGCGCCATTTGCCTCTAAAAACCAACTCCTGCTTGAATCTTGAATTGTAATCTATTATTTATGGCAAATAAAACAACTTTTGACACATGATTCTTTGTGAATTTCCCCATTGACAGCCACCAGCTCATTAAGGCAATGTGTCAGTACCAGCTCACGCCCAGCTTGAGATTTCTTTTCTCATTTTGATGTTATTTATTCAATGACATCCGTTACAATATTTACATTTTACAGCCCAAAAAGAAAAGTCGTTAATTAAAATGTATTTCATGCGTAAAAGATGTCGGGGCCAAGTTCGTTGACTTCACACCAAAAACCAGTTGAAATTTTTGACCATAAATAAACAGCTCATTGTAAAGATGTGTTCCCTTTAACCCTGAGCTAATAGCCAGCTTATTTATGGAGTTGTGTAGACTTGCTGGCGACAGTAATTAAATGCCCACACGACAAAATAACTAAATCAAACAAAAAAAGGAGAAAAAATATAAACAACCGTCCAGTTGAGATAGACCCTACCAGTTGTTGTTGTTGTTGTGGCTGCTGCTACGGTTGTGTTCCGAAAATCGTAAATTCTGTAATGTTGTTAAAAAACTTTGGCAACGGCATAAATAAAACTCGAAGAGAGTAGTCAAGTCAAGTCGAGCCGAGTCGAGCCACTAACGAGCCAAAGTCGCTGGCTGGAAATCATTGAAAAATAATGCCTATAAATATGCTGAAGGAATTGTCTGCTTGTGTTTGCGTTCAATTGAGAGTCAGGCAAGCGCGCACACCACAACACACCGAACTCAAAGGAACAACTTTTGCCACCACCCTCAGACCACCCCTTCCCACATCCCACCGAAGGTCAACAGCGTAATTTGTTTATGTTGCTCGCTGCGCCGCCAAGTTATGAGTGGCCTCATGGTCCATGGGCTGGGATGCAGCATTTGAAGTGGCCACGGCACTACAATTATTTGTGCCTGCTGTAGCATGCGACCCGCTGGCAGAACTCATCTATCAGATAAATCGAAGAAAAATGAAGTGCTTTATTGTTTAAACAAAGCGAGACCCAATTACAGATTGTGCCTTATCGGGGTAAAAGCAATTACCAACAGATTACCACATTATTCATGGAATATGGCCAGGACCTTAAGAAGCGGTTGCAGAGTCTAGCATAATAATAAAACTAAATGCAAGCCCATAAATATGCCAGACACTTTCTACTGGCCCATTGCCTTGACTCCCAAATGTAAATATGCGCCGGAAGGCAAAACTCTCTCTCTCTCTGTTGGTTGGGACGCCTGGACGTGCGGCTGTCCTCAAACATTTTCGTCTTTCGTCGGTTGCGTAGCATTTTCTGGGCAAAGCCAAAGTCTAAATTTCATTGCTCTTTGTATCTCTTACATTTTTTTGTGCCGGCTGGCAACTGCAAACGGAAGTACTTGAAACAGCGGAAATACAAATGAAGTCAGCATATCAGTTCAAGTTACTTAGCAACAAATTTTTTATGATTTTTTTTTTTTTGCTTTTTACATATTTTGTTAAGTGACTTTTTCGGCCTAAAAAGAAAGTTAAGTTATAAATGAATTAAGTCGATTCGGACAGAACAAGATTGATGTTTTGTTTTTTTGCAATTTTCTGCTTCCACCTAGTTTTGAAATTTATTTTCAAAGTCAAACAAAGTCCAAAGGCTGTTTTCTGCAGAGCAGAAGGGAATCATTTTGTCACGTAACAACTAACTCAAGAAAGAGTTGGAGAAAATTCTGGTAATGTCGCCTGCAGTGTGAGTGAGCCTTGGTTGGGTGTTCTGCAACAACAATTGTGCCCCAAGTGCACAGGCTGCGGATAGATGCTATGAGTGGAAAGAATGGTACTTATGGAGACTAACTTAGGAATTAGTATTGGAAGTACTCCTCAGCAAGTAAGTTGTACAATATACGATTTCTTATTAATAAAGTTGGTTTTAGCGCGAAGGATTTGGTCATCAATCGTTTTGACATTAGCTGTTTCATGCAGTTGCGTAGTGGAGTAACAGTAGGGTAAATCTAAAATCATTTTAAGGATTTTGTTTTGTGCTCTTCGAAGTTTATTTTGATGGGTTCGTGCACAAGATCCCCAGACTTCTGACCCATACAGCATAATGGGGACAAAAATTGTTTTAAAAATGGTTAATTTGTTTATGTTCTTATTTACCTTATCTAGGGTTTTTCCTAAAAATAATCAGTTTATCCAGGTGTAGAGCAAGGTACCGGACAGAATTTTTCCATTTAATATTATACCTATTCAGTTAAAGGTCTGAATTTGGCATAAAGCAAGCTTTTCGTTTTTTCGCGAAGTATAGGGGGATTTTTTAAGAGCTACAGGAAAGTTAAAAAAAAAAAACACATAAAATTCAGAAAAATGCATGAAATCTTTATTTGAATCGATAGTACGGTCCATATAATTTAATGTTTGAAGATTATTTCATGCAAATGTTGACCGTGACTGCGCCTCAAATGGTCCATCCGCTTAGTCCAATTTTTGCATACTCTTTCCAACATTTCGGCCGATATCTCACGAATAAATGCTTCAATGTTGTCTTCCAATGCGTCAATTGAAGCGGGCTTGTCTGGATGGAAATGAGCTTTAGCATAGCCCCACAAAAAATAGTCTAAGGGCGTTAAATCGCACGATCTAGTCGGCCAATTGACCGGTCCCGAACGTTAAATAAAATGTTCACCGAACTCGCCGCTCAATAAGTCCATTGTTGCGCGTGCTGTGTGGCATGTGGCACCGCCTTGTTGAAACCACATGTCATGCAAGTCAAGCTCTTGCATTTGGGCAAAAAAAAGTTGGATATCGTCTCACGGCAGCGCTCACCATTCACAGTTACGTTACGATTCGCATCATCTTTGAAGAAGTACGGTCCAATGATGCCACCAGCCCATAAACCGCACCAAACTGTGACTTTTTCTGGATGCATTGGTAGCTCTTGCAATGCTTCTGGCTGATATTCACTCCAAAATCGATAATTCTGCTTATTTACGTACCCATTGAGCCAAAAATGAGCTTCGTCGCTGAACACAATTTTCGGTAAAAAGTGGATCTTCGGCCAACTTTCCAAGAGCCCATTCACCAAAAATTCTACGTTGCGGTAGGTCGTTCGGCTTCAATTCTTGCACCAGCTGTATTTTGAAAGGCTTCACACCTAAATCCTTCCGCAAAATTTTCCACGTTGTTGAGTAGCAGAGGCCCAATTGCTGCGAACGGCGACGAATCGATAATTGATGGTCATCATTAACACTGGCCGATACAGCTGCGATATTTTCTTCAGTTCGCACTCTACGTAAGCGTGTTGGTGGTTTAATGTCCAACAATGTAAATTTGGTGCAAAATTTAGTCACAATAGACTGAATAGCCGCTTCAGTGGGTCGATTAAACTGACCATAAAATGGAAGAAGCGCGCGATGAACTTTCTTAACAGAGCACGCATTTTGATAATAAAATTCAAATATTTGCAAGCGTTGTTCGTTTGTAAGACGATTCATGGTTAAATTATAGACCAAACTGAAGATGTTTGACAGTGAAACAAAACACGAAACGTGCGTGTGCTGCTTAAGCCAGTGTTGCAGCTAAAAAATCACCCTTTAATAAAACTCTACCGTGCGGGTTTAAAGATATTCAAGAATTTAGGTTTGACCCTTTCTGGAGGTACCTTAACCAATTGTACGATAAACGCGATTTCTTGATATGAAGTTCCCAATGACCCTGACCGTGTTTACTGAATTTTGTATATTTTTATCTTGAAGCATTAACAATTAAGTTCAAATTGTTGTCGCTTTGTGTTGCTAGTACAAAAGTACCCATAGAACGCGAACCTAGGCTACAATTGAAAGACTGGGTATGAGGTGATGCTTACAGAAGTCCCATCTATCAGAATTTAAGGGGCTCATCCCGGGTTTTTTCCAAAAGTTTGATTTTGTCGAACTGTGTAAGGTACATATCAGAGAACTGCATCGAGCCGCCACGAGTACAATCGCTCAGCGCTCAAGGCTTGTCAGACTCGAGTATTGCCCTTACTCATACTCAAGTTGACTAAGCGCTTCGGCCGCGAGTCGACGCAATCAGTAGGTGACCGTTTCGACATACCAAATAGCTCTGGCCATCGGATATTTGATTTCGCTGTGTACATTCTGGCCGGGCTAGCGAAAAGAAACATCAAATGGCGGAACTACATCCATCGCCTATGGCCTGCAGCACCTCCAGCATGATCCAGAGCTGCACACCTGCACTAACATAAGCTGCTTCTGAAACGTATTGATCACCTCCTCAATGGCACCCGGTCAATCCTCCTGCAGCATGTGCATAGGCTCCCAATGCAATGCATTGACGATTCAGTAGAATCTTGCGTCCTCCCGCAAACTGTACATTGGTCTCGAGTGCTCGTGCTCTGCAACTCATCCCAATCGGTTGGGAGGCTATCATAGAGCTGCAAGAAGGCCGCCCAGTTGATTCCTCAAACCTGGCCGCATGAAACGTTTCAAAGCTCCTTAGAGCATCTGCAAGGCGTTCTCCGCCACCGAAGAGGTCTAAATTTCGCTATATCGGAGTTTTTGACTACAGTCATATCAATTTTAATGAATTTGATTTTAATTATATTTTATTATTTTTTTTTAAACTTCCGTGATCATAATTTTTGGCTGCAAATTCTATGAAAAACCATTCACCATCAGCCAAACCATTTTTCGGTTAGATGATTGGTGTGTGTGCTGTTAAATAAAAAGAATTATTAACCCCGAACACCACTACATTTTGACAAGTTATTTGCTTGCGTTTTATCTCTCTCCAAACTTTTAGCTTTCTGACAATGAAATATGAGCGTAGAATACTCCAGTTGATAAGCTAAGATGTAGCACATTAATTAACTAACAGATAAATCTCTAGGTATCGTTTATAAAAGGGGTCAACACTTGGTGAAATTCTATTAGTCTTCAAAATGTTGTCATTTGCTATTGGCCTTTGTTTGCTTAGCCAAGTCAGTCTTATCCATGCAGAAGGTTTCTTTGGCTCAGCTTGGAATCGAAATGGCTTACAATTTGCAGAGCCCTATATCAAACAATATGTGGGTGGCGGCCAACTGCAGATCATAGATCCCAACGAATATCTCAGCTATTATCCTGGGATATGGGAGACTTTAAGGAAGCAAGCCGTCATACCGAATACCACTACTGATGATGATTTTGCGGTGTTTGGCACAGGAAGTTTCAGTTTAAGGAAACGCTTGAGAAACTTGTTTCGTCGCCCTTCAGATATGCCCACGGTAGTGTTGAGCCTCAGTGGTACGGGAAGATCTGTAAATGAAGAGGGTAACGATGAATGGAGCATCAGACCAGTTCAGTTATGGCCCCGAAGACAGTTGGTCTTGAAGAGTAACCCCAAGAAGCAGCAACGTCGCTTAATTCCAGTTTATGTGGAAGAAGTAAGTAAGCTTAAGTAGAGAACTAAACTCTTTTGTATAACTCACTTTTATTTCCCTACCAGCCCTCCTTCAACGCTAACTAATTAACGCACAAAACAGTCCTCACGTGCCGAGCATAAAACAAATTAGCTTAGCTAAGTCTCGAGTGAGTTTTAGTCACACTCTCGTATATTTTAATTATGCAAAATGAATAAAGAATTATAATCCACTAATAAGAGTAAGCGATTTGATCGACCCCATCGTCATTTTGACATTTCTGAGCTTGAATATGCACATAATAATTAGAAACCCAAAAACAGGGTCAGATTGTTACATATCTTATTAGCTTGACTCGTAAAAATCTTCTATATAAACCAAGTAACAAATGGATTTGTTAATCATTTGTGGGGGTCGAAAGATTGAGAATGTTATCCAAAAGTGGCTTTAAGCTGCTGCTGCTGCTGTGCGGACTCTGTGTCCTTACCCAAACGCAAGCGTTGGGCATATTTTCAAGCTCGGTTAAAGCTGAAGAACCGGAGCCGGAAGGACGCATTTTTTCGTTTTACAGAGACCGGGAAAGACCATCGGACCATCGTCGGCAGGAGCCCAACTACAAACCCATTATCATCACACAACCGCCGCCTTTTATTCCTCCGCCTGCACCGATTTTCATCAATCCCAGGCCACCACGCCCACATCATTCTCACCCCCACTACATTCCTTTTCCAGTGCTGTCACCTTATTTTCCACCCTACAGACCTCCCTATCCCTTCTTTCCTTATCGACCACCTTTTTACCCGTTTCCCTTTAGAGGTGCTGAAGGCGCCAGTATGGCTCCATTAGTCAACATTACCTACTCACCCTCGGCAGCTTCCACCACAACTTCAGAAGGTTCCAACACAATTCCAGCAGATAACACCGTTCAGAGTAAGCTGCTTTGCTATCCAAACTATGACATTATTCTTATAAACTTTTTTGTATTCTTTCAGCCAACCAGGTTCCAGATGAACAGCAATTTCAAGATCTGCTGGCACAACTTTATAAAATCCAAAATAAAAACCAGCAGCCTTCACAATATATCGTGGCCCCTGTAGATCCGGATGAGGATGTGGACTATGTGCCAGTCAAGCGTCGTCGATCAAAGCCCAAGAAATCAGTTTATAAAGTGCGAGGCCTGAAAAGTCAGCCCAGAAAAACTAAGACCAGAAAGGATGTACTCTATTTAACTGTGCAGCCAGCTACAGATGAGCCTGAAGCGCAGGAAGAAGCAGAGCTGATGGAGGAAGAGCGGGTCGTTGAGATTAACTGACATAAAATAACAAAATACTATTGTACTGTTTACTGTGTAAAAGGAATATAGTTTAACTAAACTAAACAAAAACAAATAGTGAATGTTTTGAAGTTTCACTTCTTTGTGGGAACGCCCCAAGCAGCTGAGCCCGAATATTTTGTAGGTTCAACTATAGCCATTCAGTTTCTAAAGAGCGCACTGAAAATAACAAAAAACGATAAAGCAAAGCTAAATTTGTCTGATATATATAGTCATTCGATTTTTGGAAATCTTTGTAGATTTTTGTGAAAGCATATAAAACACAGAATACTAAATTTCAAGGCGTTTCCATCAAAAAATAAAAAGTTTTTCCTACTAAGACTATTTATCTGACCAATATTTTGAGTGGGAGCTATACCATACAGCTGTCCGATTTTCATCAAACTTAATAGAATAGAAAGTTATAGAAAGTTTGGAGACGTTTATATTGAAAACAAAAACTTGCAGTTTTTGCTGGCTTGAGGTCTTGTTATGCTATTAGCATAACTTTAAACAGAGGCACACAACACAACAAAGAAGGCTTCAGGTTGATCGGACGCGTTTCATGAGGGACCAAATCCTCACTCATCAGCGATCTTGAGCCTGAAATGTCTATCCAAAGAGCAGCCTCTCCATGCCAGCGATTGCAAAAACGTTTGGGAATTCCAAAAGCAGCATGCGCGCATAACAGCAAAAAGACAGCCATTACCCTTTGTAAGTGTATAAGTGTGGCGTCCATTAGACTTTGCTCTCCGGGTGGTTCAGCGGCTAGGGTGCGCGAACGCTGTGCAAGAGGACGTCGGTTCGATCCCGCCTCGGAACATCTAATGAAACGTTTTTTCTTTGAATAAACTTTACACCCGGTCACCCCTCTCTGCTGTTGGCGCCAGCTTTGTAGTAATAAGCCATGCAAAAGCGTCTCAAACTGCCGTTCGGATTCGGCGTTAAACTGTAGGTCTCTTTTTCTTGTGCGAAAATTAGAAGCGCACAAGCCAAAAGAATTGAGAGAAGCTGGGCCTTTGGGGCTGTTTTACAAGCCATTTTACAATGTACTTCCTGAAGCCTTTTTCATGTGTTGCATGCGGTTGTCATTATACCCTTGCAAAGGGTATTATAATTTTGCCCAGAAGTTTGCAACTCATGAAAATATTCATTTCCGACCCCATAACCTACATATATTTTTTATCAGGGCGACGAGCTGTCTGTCCGTCTGTCTGTTTCTATGCTATCTCCTCCGTCAGTTTTAAAAATATCTTCTCCAAACTTTGCACGAAGTCTTTTGGTACATATACGCACATTTGTCGGAACCGGCCGGATCGGATGACTATAGCATATAGCTGTCATAGTAACGATCGGTCGAAAAACTAGTTTTAGTGAGAAAAACTTTTTTGTTTTCAATGGAAACGCCTCCAAAATTCGTATTTCTTAGTTTGCTATGATTTCCCATTATATCACCAAGTTCGGTCGAAATCGGACATCCATATAGTATAGCTGTCATAGAAAAGTATAGTCCGAAATGTAGTCTTAGTTAGAAAAACTTTTTTGTTTTCAATGGAAATGTCCTTAAAATTGGCATTTACTTATTTGGTATGCTTTGACACATTTCTATTAAGCTTGGTCAAAATCGGATGACTCTAGCATATAGCTGTCATAGGAACGATCGGTCGAAAAACTATTTCTATTGAGAAAAACTTTTTGGTTTGAATGGAAACGTCCTTATCATTGGCATATGCTTATTTTATATACTTTTACATAGTTCTACAAAAGTTTGTCAAAATCGGATGACTATAGCATAAAGCTGCAGTACAAATGAACGTTCGAAAAAGAAGTTCTAGTGAGAAAAACTTTTTCGTTTTAAATTGAATCGCCTTCAAATGTCGCAATTGTTAGTTTGTTATGCTATTCCTTGATTCCACTAAGTTTGGTAGAAATCGGACATCTATATAGAATATCTCCCCTAGAAAAGTATGGTCCGAAAAGTAGTCTTAGTTAGAAAAACTTTTTTGTTTTCAAAGGAGGCTGCAAGGGTATACAAAACTTTGGCTGAGCCGAAGTTAACTTTCCCCTTTTTAATTTCTTTTAGTTCTCAACTGGTTCTAACTCTTTTATTATGAAGTGATGGTTAATTTCTGATCTACAGTAATACCATTTTGGTCTTCGGATCTTTCCAGCCTTCTTTGATTTCAGGCCTCTGTCATATCCAGTACGAATTGGGAATAGCTTTAGTATTCTTAGAGCTTAAACCAAGAACATTTTGTTCTTGTTTGAAGTGCTCAAGGTGTTTAAGGTTGACTTACGAATGTGGGACTGGGGATTTGGGACATCAGCCTCAGAGTGTTTATGGTTAAGATATATGTTTATTGAGAGTTCAATTAAGGCGAGTTTAATAGTAATTTGAGTTTCACGTCGTCACGTCACGCAAATTGATTTCCACGTAGACTGAATTGAATAAAGATCACGAAAAACTAAAACCAAAGTTTGGTTCTGGTTCTGGTTCAAAAGATACCATTATTTTGATTTAAATATGAAATATATGAACTTTTCTAAAAAATTTCATTTTTGGGCAAGTTAAAAAAATTCCCCAAATTTATCTGCCAATCGAAAGAAATCGCAAACTATCCCAATTTTACTACATTTACCCTTCTTTGACATCATCGCGCTTTTGGAAGCTATGTCCCAAAAACTATTGAAATTTTCTTCTCTTGTTAAAAAGTTGGCTTTCTTTGTAAACTTGTGTAATTACTAATACCGAATTTTCATTTCATTATATTACGACTAGGTTGAATGGATTAACATGTAATACAACACAAGGATCATATTAAATGCCGTAGGAGGCGACTTGATGGTCTTAAGTCTCCAACTGGTTATGCTACACTTACACCTCGATGCAAAACTTCTGTATATTCAATACTCATTAAGAGACTGCTTTTTCAATGAATCCAATTGTTTTATTTTCAACAATTGGCAATGTTTTTCTCAGTGTAGAGTTCGCTTAACTTGCACAGAATGTCAATCCGGCAGTTTATGAATATCACAGCATCACATTTTACCCTTATGCAGATTTCAACTTTCTTTACTCTTTACTTTTGGCCATGTTTATTAAACTGAAATATATTTGCATTCTTAAGTTTGCGTCATTTGAAGTTACATATTTTCTGGCTGAGATCTTCACTGAAATTTCTCGCTCACTAATTGCTTTGAATGACTCTGACCTGAATAATTAATACGTAAGTATGTTAAGTTATGCATGCCAAACAACATCCTAAGAAAATTTATAAAAGACCGTTAAATGTTTGGCCATGCTTCAGTTGGCCAAAAGATGTTCAAAATTCTGCTGCTGGCATTTTTATGCCTAGGAGCTGCTGTATGTGTCTTGGGCGAAGATCTGCAGCAGCCAGAAATTAAAAAAGAAGAAGATGGCGACAATGAGATTCTATTGGAGTGGCCGTCGTTTAATTTTACCAGATTCTACGAGGAAGTGCCGCAGATAAATTTTAGTAGCCTGTATAGCAGGATACCTGCCTGGAATTTTACCAGAATGTATGGTAGAATTTTTGGCTCCAGACAAAGAGCCACACCAGCGCCAATTAAGAAAAGGAAATATATACCAGTTGTATCGCAAGTCATCGACTATGACGATTTGGTGTATCCAATGCTCTATGAGAATTCCAGGAATCGTCAGGGTCAAGTGATACAACTACAAATTCCACCACAACGTCAGCAAGTGTATCCTGTTTACAATTACCCCAGCATGCCCAGATTCTACCCATATTTTTATAACCCTCGACCAGCAACAGGCTATCACTATGGTCAAATTGGCCAGGGGCTATTCAATCCCTTTCAACCACAGGAGCGGAAATTCGACTACGATGAGGACTTTGGCTCTAACTTTAATTTAGAGTCAGCGCGCAGCTTGACACAGCCCAAAATCAAGTCACACAAGAAGAAAAAAATTCATCGACCAACCAGAAAACTGAGGAGGCGTTCCAAGAACCGACAACATCGACGCCGCCAGCGTTTTAGTTATTAATTAGTTGAGATTATAATAAAAAACAAAACCATAAACAAGATTTCACCAACTCAGCTTACTAAATATGCCAAGACGACGGTTAACCAAGTTTAGTTGGTCGACGAACGCGTTTCGATATGAAACTCTGCTTTATGCTCTGGGTGTTGTGTGTGGGCTCTGGGGTTGAGTCGCACGAATTGGAACTAGAGCGCACAGCCTTACCCTGGCTATATTTGCTAGCCTATCCAGGTGCAGCCACCTTGCCCGGCATTCCCATAAGACGTCCGCAGGATGAGTTGTCGGTTAGCAGCAGCAGCTCTAACTTGAGACCTGTGCAGGCAGATGCTGTGCCCGGCATTCCCATAAGACGTCCGCCGAATAACAACAACATAAGACCTGTACAGGCAGATGAAGCTTTGCCAGCCGCCGAACCAAATGAAAGCTTAATACGTGAACAGTTTCTGCAAGGCATCATACAGGGATTACAGCAAACTGCTGCAAATGGTGGACCCACTATTTCTCCCTCGGTGCTGGCCGACTTTCTTGCCCAAGTCACCACCACCACCACCAGCAAGCCAGAAGTTGAAAAAGATGCCAATCCGCAAGAGAGTAAAGATGAAGACTACGATTATATAGATTTCAAGAACGGATCCCGCATCAAATACGAACTGGAACCTGAAGAGACGCATAAGATTTTGGCAGAGACCACCAAAAAGCCAGCAGCAACTTATGCCTATTACTACAGACCTTACGCGTATTATAGACCCTATAACAATTTGTATCAAGTTGGTTAAGAAATTTTATTTAACATCAATAAAATTCTAGTTAATTAAAAACAAAGCCCGAAGAAGTGCAAAGTGAAAATAAGAAAAAATGCATACATCAAAAATCAAGCATCAAACATCAGGAACTATCAGTAAAAAACAGTGCGCTTGAAAGACATCGTTATTATTTTCAAAGACAGTTCAAAGAAAGGTATTAAGGAAACTAGTGCAAGCCCTTACAGGGACTCGAAGTCGGGACATCGAAAGACTGCAGTCACAGACACCTCCGGTGCAGCCCATAATTGTTTGTTTTCCTTATAACTCGACAACCGTTCATCCGATCTTTACCATTCCTTTGCCGGATCGATAAATAATCCTGATTACTAAATATGTCCAGAAGGAACGAAACTTCTATCTATAAAACTGTGGGAGATTTGAGCTTTTTTCCAATTTGTGGCGACGCGAGGGGGCGTGGCAAAAATTAAAAATAAACTCGATTTGCTAGCAAGTATAAGAAGCATATGTCCCATACATGTCAAACCTCTATCTCTTACCAACTCTGAGATCTGTTTGTTCATACGGACAGACGGACAGACAGACAGACAGAAAGTCAGACAGATGAACGGACAGACGGACATGGCTAGATCGACGCGGTTGTTGATGCTGATCAGGGCTAAATCGATTCGGCTATTGAGGCTGATCAAGAATAAGCATCTCCGACCCTATAAAGTATATATATATTCTTGATCAGCATCAATAGCCGAGTCGATTTAGCCCTGTCCGTCTGTCTGTTTCTAAGCTATCTCCTCCGTCAGTTTGAAAGCTATCTTCACCAAACTTTGCACGAAGTCTTTTGGTACAAATACGCTGCACATATGTCGAAACGGGAGGGATCGGATGACTATAGCATATAGCTGTCATAGGAACGATTGGTCGAAAAACTAGTTGTAGTGAGAAAAGCTTTTTTGTTTTCAATGGAAACGCCTCCAAACTTTGTATTTCTTAGTTTGCGATGCTTTTCCATGGCTCCACCAAATTTGTTCGAAATCGGATATCCATATAGTATAGTTGTCATAGAAAAATTAAGTCTGAAAAGTTGTCTTAGTTAGAAAAACTTTTTTGTTTTCAATGGAAATGTCTTTAAATTTGGCATGTATTTGTTTTTTATGATCCCACACGACTTTACCAGGTTTGGTCAAAATCGGAGGTATAGCTCCCATAGAAAAGTGAGGTCCGAAAAGTAGTCTTATTTAGAAAAAAAAACTGCAAGGGCTTCGCCGAAGTTAACTTTCCCCTATTTTTAAGTTAAGAGAAAAGATAAAGTATCCGGAAAGAAATCATTTGAACGAAATATACAGTTTAGATCAGCGATGTCCAAAATTTGAAAAGGCAGCCACGCGTGGTTGGCAAGCCAAATTCTGCCGGCGTCGCAGTGTCACATATATATAGAGAGAAGAGAGAGAATATGTGTATTCTATAAAGAATAGAACGCTCGGCAGCATTTGCTCTTACGACTCATGTGTTCCGCTGTTCGGCCGGTCAGTTGCTATGCAGCATTCAATGAGGAAAGACCATAAAGCGCATGATTTTTACACTACACCGAAAAAAATGTTTGATCTCAATTGGGAAAATGAATTATTTTTCATTGAGAATATGGATGGTAACGCTCAATGTTTATTGTGCCATTACGTTGCATGTCGCTTTACCTTTGATGTTATTAAAAGGCACTACCAACTTTGCCACAGGGGTTATAATGAAATACAGGGGAGGGAGAGAGATTTAAAAATTTTAGAGATGCAGTCAAGACATTTTTAATGTTTATAGCTGACAAGGAAGAATTCATCCAACCTGACAACAATAAAATTGATAAAACTTCGCTAAACTTAGCATCTTATACAGTTGCTTTAGGTCTGGCCACACAATGTCGCCCATTTAGTGATACAATACAATTATGCTGCGCATCGATTTAATTTGTTTTATGTTTGAATCGCACGCATTTTATTTTTTCAGTGTAAAGCAGGAAAACGTCACATTGCCTTCGTGTTTCGCTGCTTCGCACACAAACGCAACGATTTCATTGTGTGAGTTTGGACACCACTGGTTTAGATAATAAGATGATGGCGGTGAAAGATCAAATGAGTCTAAATTTGACTGCAATCATTCAAAAAGATTTTCAACTACTTCATTTTTCTAGGTCAGATAAAAAAAGTGTGACGCTACCCTGTAGTTCAGCTGGTGTCAAGGCACTACCAGGCCTAACGACCTGATGCATCACTGGTGTCAGTCGCGTCGCTAACGACAGGTAATCACAGCGCTAGTCTAGTACGTGAACTATAGTGTGCACCCATCACAACACAAACGACTGGTAATGCAGGGTCAGTGGCGTCGTTAACGACAGGTAATGCAACAGAGCGCTAGTCTAGTACTTAAACTATAGTGCGCACCCATCACCACACTAGCGACTGGTAATGCAAAGTCGTACCGATCGGTACGTTTTCCGGATATTCCCATACAAAGATCGTTAGGCAAATACATGGCTGGTGGTTGGTCTGGTTGCGAGTGCTCACTACGAAGAGCTACGGGGTTCGTTAGTGCCGCACTGGTGCAGCTGAACTGCAGGGAAATGTTCAGCGAATGTTTTGCTGAACATTTTAACTATCTAAGTACCTCGACAATTATGCTTCAGTACCAATATTGTCTGCAGTGTTCTTAGACTTAGATATCAAACTTTGCTTACTTCTGCGACTTCTTCACATTGCCGACGTGCTAAAGCGTCAAAAATATATACCAAAGAAGTGAAGTTTATGGAAGCAATAAAAATAAATAAACAATAATATCAAATCTGTGAATGATATAGATTTCTCTGAAAATTGTCCAAGTGCACATACATTACATACATCAAAAACAAACACAAAAAAATTTTTCCCTAACTATACTAGTTTTCCCAGCAACTCAGTTATCAGTTAAGCAAGCGTTTTAAACACTTAAGTTTGTTATTTCTAATTTAGATGAACAGATCCATTGATCCAAACGTGCCAGGAAAGGCGGATAGCACAAGGATGATGATGCAAAAGCTTGTAAGCCTGTTTTATAATGTGTATGACGTATTATAATGAATGCTAAATACATGCACCAAACATTGTCGTGATTCATTGAGTCGTTATATTGTATTTCTCTATATTAAATTCTATGAATATTTTATAATAGATTTAACAGGTTTTTTGTGTATTGTTGTGGGACCATTTTTTTTTTTTTTGCATCAATGTTTTTCCTCCAAGCCAATGTCGGCTGTCAATAACCATTGTGGTGCTCATACATTGCTCTTGTCTAGCAAATTGGTTCAGTGGATTAGAGTGTTGTGGTGTGTGTGTGTGCGAGTATGTGCCTGTCACTGTGTGGGTAAACGTCAGGACATGACTTTGACAGCGACAGAAAATGCCTATCCACTCAGATAAAGTTCACTCTATGTGAGAGACTTGACCATTCTTTAAGCGGTGCAAAGTAAAAAATAATTGGGCATTTGGTTTTGTTTTGTGTATTTTTTTTCTGTGTTTTTACGAGGGGGAGGACATCTATCAAAACCTATCAAAATCTCGCTCGTGTGCACAAAGAACTGACTTGGCCTTTAAAAGGTTCCAAAGGCCAAAAAGGAAACCGCAGTTTTGCTTTACGCTTTGCTCCATTTGCTCAATTCACACACAGCCGTGTTAATCCCCACTAATTTGTTGGCCATAATTCACTTGGCCCGACTAAAGCTAGCGCTGTTACACATTTTCCCTTATTTTCTTGCTTGTGATGAATATCAGGGAAATTATCCTTTTTAATTGACAGCTGTTATGTGGATTTGGGGCACAGGCACAGGACTCGGGACTCAGCCTTAAAGCCTGATTACGCGCTAAATTTATTTTTTTTGTGAAGCTCAAATAAAATATGACCCCAGGGCCAAGTCGTAACTTCTCGTTCTTAGGGCAGTTGGACCCCAAGTATAATTATGTATGTACGACCAAAACCCGAGGAGCATTAGGCTGGCCATTCAGCTTGGTTTTTAAGCGATACAATCGCAAGTATAATAAAGGACCTACGCCCCCCTCGACCAAATGCCGCATAAATAAGGCAGCAAGCAAGGGACGACGACGACGATGGCGACAACTAAGCCGCGCGGCCTTACGTGCGCAGGATTTAATCGATGGACTTAGTTTATTGTTTTCAAATTGAATTTGCAAATTCAAAGCGCGCCCTCTCCTAAATTTCATTTATATTACAAAAAATTATAAAATTTAATTCCAGACATATCAAAATGCTAAGCAAAAATCTTTTGGCCAACTGAATGTTTTATGGCGTCTCTCTTTTTATGCTCACCTTTTGCTTTAATGGCAAAGTAAAAAACTTTGCTACGTAACAGAAATATTTTGGCACAAATTCCTAAACAAAAAAAAAGCAAAGAAAAACGGAAACATCGAACAAACTTTTGCTATTAAACGAAAATAGAAATTGCTTTGCCTTCCAACGTAAAGGGAAGTTTTTTTCCAGCATTTTTTTTTTTTTGGGATTTATTCAGTTACCAAGATGTTGCAACTACTACAAGGTACAACATATGGCCGCAATCTACTTATACCCATTCAGGTAATGGGTTTTTTATAAAGAAAACACAAAATTTTACGAGTTTGTCTTCCATTTTATTTCGTTAATTAAGCTGGAAAAAAGTTGAAGAGAAATTGGTACAAATTATAGAGAACTACACTGAGGGAAAGAGCGCATTGTAAAAACTAAATCAATAATATTTGGTTCAACTATGCCCTTTTCGTATTCTTATAATTATAAAGAACTTTGAATTGACTAAAAATATATTTAGACGGCGAATTTCAGTTACCCCTTTTATATTCCCTTGGCAGGGAATTCCAACTTGAGAATTGCAAGCGGTCATATGTAGGTCATATTTATGTTTTTGAAAAAGCTTTCAGAAGCGGTAGGATCTATAATCGATAAGTCTCACAATGCAGCCCTGTTTGATCCAGAAAAGAAAGAAAGTTCGCCTTGATTTTAGATCAATGTAAGTCGTCAGATGCTTAAAATTCGTCAATTAAGTTACTTCATAAACATTCACATTATAATCAATATACATTAAATGACAAGTGTCCAAGACTAATTATTGGAAAACTTTGGCATGCCATCCTACAAATTGGTGTCAGAACTGCGATGAAAACTTGTGAAATGCCTGCAGTTGTGAATGTGTGTTAAATTATAAACAAAATCGAAGGACAAATGTGAAAAAGCTGAACGAGAGAGAACAATTGAGTGGGTGCATGATAATTCATCAAAGTTTTAATGCAATCCATGACAAGGCACGAGAAATGTGTACTTAAAAACTTATTGTGTGTGCTAGAGCGAATAAAAAGGTTCGTGGTTGGCGTGGCAGTAGCAGTGTGGCCGTACAGCGCAATCAAAAAATCCCTAATTTTGCGTAGCGTGGGCTGGATAGCGCAAAATTACTACATTTGGAAGCAGATGAAAGTGGCCGGGTGGCTCAGCGGCTAGTGTGCGCGACCGCTGTGCAAGAGGTCGTGGGTTCGATCCCTCCTCGGAACATCTAATGAAAAGTTTTTTTCTTTGAATAAACTTTACACCCGGTCACCCCTCTCTGCTGTTGGCGCCAGATTTGTAGTAATTATCCATGCAAAAGCTTCTCAAAATGCCGTTCGGATTTTGCATTGAACTGTAGATCCCTTTTTCTTGTGAGAAAATTAGAAGCGCAATAGCCACGGGATTGATTGAATTTGTAAATGGTCCATATTCATCGGTGAAATAGTCTTGGTTCTGAAACGGTCTCTGCGTGGCAGAAAACAATTTGTGCATGGCGGAAGAGGATCGTGGCATGTGTCAGTGACGTCAGAAATGTTCTTAAATCTGTTCAGAAAGTAATTTTTTTTTACTTTTGAAGCTGCAGAAGTTTGAAAAACTATAGAACCTAGGTGGGATATACTATTTGATGTAAAATAAAGTTCAGTCCGTTGGGTTCCGTTAAAATTTGATCTAGTTAATACCTAAAATATGGAAAGTTTTCTGAGAGAAATCTTTTTCATACAGAAAAACTGTTTTACAATGTTAAAGCTGAGCTATGGTGCCTTTTCCCCGAACTTTTGCTTCAATATTTGAGATATGAGTGGCTCAGCGGCTAGTGTGCGCGACCGCTGTGCAAGAGGTCGTTGGTTCGATCCAAAAGCTTCTCAAATCGAAGTTCGGACTTGGCGATAAGCTTTATGTCCCTTTCCCATGATTGAGAGGTTTGACATGTATGGGACATAAACTTCTTATTCTTGCAGGCAGATCAAGTTTACCGCCGATCCGCCAAAGGATAAGAAAAGATCGGATAAATGGTTGTCGAGTTATAAGGAAAAAAATTACGATGCTGGGCACATACCTTAACAGAAGCTTTGACGAAAGGTGGCACTTCCATAATCGGGCTTGAACGACAATCTTTGGCTTATCTAAAAGTTTACTATCACATCGGGCTTGATCGACTTTTCTTCTTAAAAACGGGAAGCTCGATTTTGATTATAGACCCATGGTTTCTTGGGCAAACCTTCTTAGAATTCGTCATTGGTCGTGACTTCTTCCAGAATGATATCACTTTAAAAGCTGTACTCCTGTCTAAAGTTGGATTATGGTGAAGAGCTCGACATACTAATGAGAATTAAGTCCCGTAAGGGAAATGAGATACGCAAATAAATCGATTATCAGCTTCCAAAGAAGGAATGTTGCCTTATGACAGGCTTATATAAGGAGGTCGGTGGATAATTGCAGGAGGTGTAGGTGATCAGATGTTTCATAAATCCGGCATCGATAAGGACATATCGTAGCAATTCGTTAAAAATTCCCAAAATTTGTACGTCTCGATACTCGTCAGTGAACTGAACTGAACCGAACCGAGCCGTTTTCATTTGTGGTGTCAAGAATGACGCATATACGAATCTCATAAATATTTAACGCTAATTTAATGGTGAAAATAGAAAAATAAAAGTGTAGGGAAAGATGGGGTGTTCTGGGCCGCTGGTTGTTGTGAGCAACCCGAATATTGGCCCCAAAAATACAGCTGTTTTTATGTCAAGTTTCTCTGTACTTATTCCCTAACTTTTGACCAGCAAAAAATCAGTCAACACGTGCCTTAAGTTGGTGAACCAGAACTCGTTTTTTTTTCAAATTTAAAAGTAAATAAAGTCTGAAGGAAATATCTTTGGTCAAGTGCCATTTTGCCCGAAATATGAATTTTTGAAAAAAAAATTGTGGCGACAATCATAAAAAAAGTGATTTATGGGGTGTTTTGAGCCAAAAAAATCGATTTTGACTTCCGAAGAAAATGTTGCAATGATACGCTAAAAGGCAAAAGAAAAACACTCCAAAGAGGACAAAACAAACATTAAAAAAGAAAGGCAAACAAAAGAACCGCCACCAGCAAAACGCGCTCGTAAATAGAGAAAACAAGCCGGCTGTCGACTTTCATTGATATTTTTCAATTCAGAATATTAGAAAACTTATAATTGTTTGATATAATAAAAAATAATTGCTAAAAATCACGAATTTTTAAACATTTAAAGACCACAAATTTTCGAAATGTCAAAAAATAAGTAATTTTTGTTTAAAGTGAAATGGAAAAACCATAAAATTTGTTTTTCAGAAACTAATGATGAGCAAAAGTTACATGCATCTTTTAACTAAAATACAAAATTTACAAAACAAAAAAATATGGATTTTTGGCGAAGTTATCGTCGTAAAACAAAACTATGATCCCAACACCCCATCTTCCCCTACATACTTATTAAAATAGTAGAGCATTTTTCCCTGAGTGTAGATTCGAGCAATATCTATTCATAAATGAATGTCAAATGACAAAACTTGCTAAAACTTTTGTTTAGCATTTGGTCTTTGTTTTTAAGTGGGGGGAATCTATCTTAAAATTTCATAGAAATTTATTGACTGCAATTGCTCACACAAAGCTGACAATTTAAGGCTACACATGATGCCTTTGACTAATCTGCCAACCATTCAACACAATGCAAATTGCAAATTTGAGCTTTGTGAGACATTTCCTCACTGATTTTGTCATTATGCCCAAATCTCATAAGCATTCTGTGGTCTCTATAATTTGTCTTATTTGGTCGTTAGGTCAGAGAATTCATAGAAAATACATTTGTGTTTGTGTGTGTGTGAACATTAATAATTGATGGTCTGGTAATATTTCAATTTGCCAAAATATATGTGAAAACATTAATTATGTGTTTTGTGCGTGGTGCCAAAAGCTAAGAGAAAATTTCCCCCAGGGTAGTGCTCTCTGCGCCTGCGCTGGGACTAGCAACAGACTCTCTGTCTCTTCTGACTTGGCGGTCTAATGCATTTAAACTTAATTTCAATGCACATTTATTACCCGACCCAAGGTAATTAGAAATACCAAGCGAGTATCAAGTAGGTGTGATGTCCTTGAACACCAAAATTGAAGGCTTAAGCCATGTGCACATACTGCAAGCCAGCAGAAAGCAGGAAACTTTTACCTTTTTCAAACATTTTCCATTAGAGTTTCGTTTTACCTTGAAGAAATTTTTGGACGACGTAAGCAAAAATTAAGAGCTTAAGTGTCAGTTCAGGTCGCCAGAGCCTTAAAATTAAGTAAATTTATACAGCTAATATATTATGCCTCTTCTGCACCAAACTCCTTAAGTAGTAAGTAGCACTACAAACCGAAACAACAACTGTCAACTACTCACCCCGCGCCACCAAACTCACAGTTGCATTTCGAAACAGTAAATAGAAAATGGAAAACGGGAAATAAAACAGGCATAAAATACAAAAAAATGCAAGTACTACTAATGCAAACTGCAGGGCAACGTTTGCGGCGTTTCGCTTTATGCCAATGCAACTTATGCAAATTTATTGGAAAATGCCTGGTAATATTTTTTCATCTCTTTTCTTTTGTGGCATCACCATTTTTTTCCTCCATTTCTTGGCTGGTGTTCTGCATTTTATTCGTGCGCATACCTGAAACGTCTTTTGCAGTTCATCTTCAATTTTATGAAAGGAGAGAAAATATATAAGAGGAACTGAAGGTGGGCGTGTATTTCTGTTTGGAATGCAAGTTATTTTTACGCGAAATGACAAAGGCAGTTGCCTATGAAAGGCCAGACGCACAAAAAGAACTTTTTCTATTGAAAGAGCGGACAGTTCTCGAACGTTTAAGACCGCACTTACGAATCTTAGTTGATTTTCAACACTTTCAGTCTAGTTAAATGTTGTTGGCACAACGAGCTATTAGATTACATTTTATTTTTTATTCCATTTTCTGAATTATCTTGTATGATTTCAGAAGCTTATACCAGAGGTCGGCAATATGGGCAGAGTAGTTGCCACTGGCAACTGAGAAAATACTGGAAACGGTCGGAGCGCTTTTAGAAGCGTCTCTTTTACTTGCTCAGGCATTGAACTAAGCGCTTAAATGCTCATTGACTGAGTGAGCTCGATAGTTTCCTGAGAGAGTGGGTTAAACGGTATTCTCACAAATGTGCTTGCTCCCCTCTCTCAGTTTCTTTTCCTCAGTCCCCTCGCCTAAAACCAGGGAAACAGAATGAATTTAACTCGAGTTCAAGACCGAAATTCTTCCAAATTCAAGAACGAATAAATATTTTTTCAAGAGCGTTTGTACTTAAATTATTCGTTCTACTTTTTTCTGGGTGTAGTAAGGGAAAATTAACAAAGACGAGACGGTTATAAGTTAGAAGTTAAGAAAAAGGGCATAGTTGGCGAGACAAGGATGTAATTCCTCCTTACACGTGCCGGAACCGCAAAGCATATAAGGCTAACCAGAGCGCTTAAGTCAACCTATTGACTACTAAAAAGAAAATTACTAGCGATTATGAGGAAAGAAGATTCAATAAGCGTAATCGATTCTCTTATGGTGGTAAATGCTTATTAGAATCCCAATCAAAGCCACGGAGGACAAAAATAAATACTGTTTTTGTACAGAATCAAGTTGGAACAGATATTTTTGGTAGTCTGGAAACCAGAAACATATAGTTAATTGATGGTCTAAGTTTACAAGTCTTTCGTTTGATAAAGCCAAGAACTTTCATAGCTTTATTAGCAATCACCAATATTCATCCCATATCAGCGTTGCTAGGTATGTTTTGACCGGACGCGCAACATGTGGCCGATACATGTGATATGGAAGGAATTACTTTCTAGTGCCTCCACTCTTAATCAGGCAGTTTTTACTTCAAGGCTCGGTTTAAGCCCATCAATTGAGATCGGTTGAGTTATCCTATGATGTTTTCACCCTGTTGTAGCAACTCAACAACAACAATGGTGCCACCAAAACAAGTATACCTTGCCCCGTAATATACAGATTCGGCTCGATTTTAGAGAATGGCCGAGGTTTTGAAGATTTTTGCCTTTGGTGTCTGAAGACCCCATTTTTTTATCACAGTAAATATATCCAAAAACCTTTTGGTGGAAGAAGTTGACTATCGGAGCACACAAAAACAATGTTGTTTACACTTCCGCAAAACGAAACATACTGGAAAAAGAGCCCACACACACAGAGAAAAATAGAGAATTTCATACTTGAATCAAGAATTTTCAATCTCAATAGTTCGATAAGAGGAAAATCGAATCGAAATTCTGATCAAAGTATGAATTTTTGATGCCGTTTTTCTTGATCCAAGAGGATGCCTTGAGCACCGTCCAAATTATATTATAAGCTGACGGAGAGCGCTCTACGCTCGATAGTCTCCTCACACACTCCTCTCCCAAAAAAAAACGAAACTGTGAGAGCGGGTTTAACGCTATTCTCTCAAATTGCTTGTTCTTCCTTTCAGTTGCTTTACCTCACTCCCCTCGCCTAAAAGCACCAAGCAGAACGTTTAAACCGAAATTCTTAAAAATTAATAATTTTTCAAGAGTGTTCGTACTTAAATTGTTCGTTCTACTTTTTTCTGGGTGTAATGATGAGACTTCAAAATGAAGTTGATTGATACATTGTCCGATTCGATTTAATACAAGTAAAACCACCTTTTAAAAATCCTTTTTACAGCTATTTGCTTCTACTAGCACTCCCAATTAAAGTAGTAGCCTTTCAAATTTTTGCAAAAATTTTGATTTGGTAAACGCGTCGTATGAGCAATTTGGTTTGAAAAACAAAACTTTTGGATTTTGAAGACTATTTATTAGGCCACAAATTTTAACTTAGGGAATGCTTCAAACAATTTTCAATTTATGAACAACTTCAAGTCTCTTCCCACTCAGTTGTTGGGCAATGGCTTGCATCTGCATACAAAAACCAAGTTTGAAAGTCAGACAGCAGGCAAAACTAATTAATCAGTTTGCTCAGAGCCATTCCCAGTTTAGTTCATTGTTCTCTCAATGCAAGTGAACGTATATACACAAGCCATGTTGTGCCATCATTAATTTGTTGGCCAATTGTTTGGCATAGCTTTACACAGTATTTGCCTTTGTCATTTTGGCCATTTTCTGCACGACAGCACAAACTAAGCATTTCTATTTCACTTTCTAATATGAATTGTTTTTGCGTTGATTCGCTTAAGCGGCTTAAGCCAGTTTTTGTGCAGCTGCTGGAAAGCGGGAGATGGAACAAACTGCGTAATTAATTATAGCAAAATCATTTATTTTGCTCTTTATGTGTGGATAGCACTACAAAATTCTATACATACTAAGTCCCACCACACAGAATGAATTAAATATTACTCAACGGAAATGTACGATGTAAAATTGTGCAATTTTATGAAATTACATTTATGCCGTTTATGTTTTTCTGGCCCTAAGTAATTACTGACTAACCTAAATTAGGATAATCGCACTGGAAATTGTGGCCTAAACAGAAAGTGAAACAGAGGAGATGTAATCAAAACACTGGCAAGTTGATGCATTTCGGACACAGACACATCAATTTGCATGTGAAGGACCACTCGGTGTGTCATGGGCGGAGAGAGTCCTAATTTAATTAGCTGCCACTCCCACTCAGACTTGGCCATCAGTTGTTGCTAACTAATTGAAATTACCTGAGCTAATAAACAAGTGGGAGCAGGAGAAGTGCATTTGTCAGTCAGATCTTCGATTAAAATTCCACAAAAGAGCTGCTCCCACACACGTGCGCTTGCACATTGGAAATGGGTTTGACTACCTGCCGGATTTTGGGCAAATCAATCAAACGCTTAGCGAGTAAATCAATCGACAAGTCGAGTTGCCAAGCTGCAATTGTGCAAAAGGGCCAAAGCGAATGCCGCCTCTTTACCTTCGCCTTTTCCTTTAACTCCCGCCATTAAATTATCATAGAATTTCAATTAGTTTGCCTCTCTCATGCACATTTCTGTTTAATCACCCTCATAAAAATGCCAAGCATTTCGCCCAACTTGTCTTATGTCCCTGGCAATCGATCATTATACCTTTTTGATATCGTTATATAGCTTTTTTGGCGCTTACGCGCGTACCTTATATTGTCGGTACTAAATGCTTAATGACCAAAAAGTATGCAATGTGCCCGCCTGTCCACCAAAATTTATACGCTAATGATGGCTGCTGCAAGGGTCCATTAAAAATCTCCGTAGGTAAAATTGATGCAACGCTGCTGACAGAGCAGAAGTCGGGCTATTATAAAATTATACCTGGCTAAAAGCGAAATAACAAGCACCCAAAGGGACACAAAGCCCATAAAAGTTTGCATATTAATGAGAGGACTTATTCTTGTCCGCCAATTGATGTGCCAAGTTATGCGTTGCGGGCGCCTCTCGGTCCATGTACATAAAACGCATAAAAATGGTGAAAATGTGGTGAGAGCGGACAAATTTTGAGTGTGTCAATGACAGACTGACGATACTGCTGATGGGAACCAAGTAACCGTTGAGTTGAGTGGACTTTTTATTAATGGGATGTCATGGTTTAATAGCCAGCTGCTTGGTCTAACAATAGAATTGTGTTAAATGAATACATTTTTCTCTCAAACTCTAAAAGTTTAATATTTAATAAACTGAATCGATGAGATTATTATTCGAGAACTTAGGATACTGCAAAGCCACTCAGCCAATGCCCACCATGAATGCATCAATATTTCCTAGATTTTTTTTTTTTTTTATTATAATAAAATGTATATTTATTTAGTCACCTTAAGCTAAATTTTACAACTTACTGTTACCTAATGGTAACTTATATTGTAGGGGGAGGGTTTTTTCTAAGTTTTATTATGTTACATAATTGGGTTTGTTTTTTGTGAGTGCTTAGTTGTAAGCGTTTTAACATCTAAGTTTAATGAATTATTGCTGGTTTTTGTGTTTGTATTTTGTATAAGATTATGTTTAGCTTACTTGTATCAGTTATATATTAATCGTTAACTGTTTACTTAATGTTTAACAAAGTTTTTTAAGTTGTAATAAGTTGGTAAAAATGCTGAGTAATTGTTGAGAGTTGTCTATCCGGTTAGTCAGGTTGTGTGTATTCTGGTTGTTGCGAAATTTAAAGCTAAATCCTGCGGTTTGTCAGATCACCTGGGTGGATTCTTTGGAGCCTGCGACTTGCCCTTATCCCGTTTATCCTACGCGTGCGGAGTAGGCGCCTGGCAAGGTTGCTTGGATGGCCAGCTACCATATCCAGGTACCTCGCCGCCTGGTCGTTAATGTTATCTCCTACCATCGGAACGCCACATTCTCGTTCAATGTCCCGAGTTCGGATGAACCACTCTGCTCCAGTGATCCTCCGCAAGAATTTGGCCTGGAAGACCCTGATTTTGTTCAGGTGGGTCTTCACGGCGATGTCATACACCTGAACGCCGTACCTCCAAATCGGTGCCAGGATCACTTTGTATATGAGGACCTTGTTCCTTAGCGAGAGTTCGTTGTTGGCGTTGAGTAACCTAGTCATCCTCTTTGCCTTGCTGTGAAGCTTGCCTGCAACTTCGGCGGCATGTTGTTTAAAGGTAAGCCTTTTGTCAAGTGTCACTCCAAGATACTTGTGGGCCAATTTGTGAGGGAGGACCTCTCCATGCAGGAAGACGCCAGGGCTATTGTCTCTTCTGAGCGTATGGGTGACAGATACGCACTTTTCAGGGTTGATGGAGATGTTCCAACGACAGGCCCAGTTCTCAAACCGAGTATAAGCATCTGACACGCGCCATGATCGCCGTGTCGTCGGCGAAGGTGGCGATTAGAAGGTCCTGCGGCTCCTCAGTTGGAATGTCCAAAGCAGTAGGCATGTCTGCTGTGAACAGGCTGTAGAGTGTTGGTCCCAGAACGCTACCTTGAGGTACTCCTGCTCTAATCCTCTTCTTCTGGGATGCAAGGCCATCCTGGACAACTTGAAATGAACTGTCAGATAGGAAAGATCTGGCCATCAACAAGAGTTAAGGATTGAGTGTTCCCTTCAGCTTGGCTAGTAAGCCATCATGCCAGACGCGGTCAAATGCCTGTTGAATATCCAAGTACGCTGCCACAACGTACTCCGTGGAAACATTCCAGGACGAAGTTGACAACTCTGTGTGGCTGTTCTGGTGTGTCATGTCCCATCCGAAAGCCAAACTGGAATTTTGGGATCATCCGTTTGATTGCTGGAGTTTCCGGGATCCTCCGCAGTAGACATTTCTCCAGCAGTTTGACAAATGCTGGAAGGAGGCTTATGATTTCCTAGAACAAAGCAAAGCAGATCGAACGGAACCAGCCACTGTTACTGTACTGAAGCTTGCGAAAAATTGTTTTGTCCCTTCATGAAATGGTATGCAAAATAGCTACGTCAATAAGGAAAATTAAAACAATGTTCGGCGTGGGTGATGGCGGCTCTCTATGTCTTGTTACAGACAGAGTTTTATTGATTGTAGTTTTTATTTGTTTTTAATCTTGGGTGTTCACCACCCCCAACTAAGCTACGGAATTGTAAAATTGAGAAATTTTAAGTTTTTTGCAAACATGTCAGTTGAATTGTTATGTTTTCGTCTTCTTGATTTCGAATCGATGGCGTACGATTTGGAGAGACCCTTTGCAGCATTGATCAGTTTATCGACCAAGCACTCGGCAATGATCTTGGTGTTAACCAGTGCACAACGCGACGCAAGGGCGATTTTGTAAACATACCCCTGGGCATCACAAATGTGGTAACTTTTTTCGCATGTGTTTTGTTGTTGCGAACTTTTGGATTTACGCTTTTATACTTTGCAATTTAACGAGGGCTAATGAATACCCTAAATGACTTGCAAGCGTTGTTCGTTTGTTAGTCTATTCATGGAGAAATGGCAAACCTTACTGAGCATTTTTTTGCATAAAATCACCCAGTAAGAAAACATTTTTCAGATCATAATACTCATAAAGTCATTCTAAGATGTTCTTAAGAAATTTACTTGAATGGTTGCTTAAACAGAAAATTAAAAAGGGTTTGAGTCGAGGGGTCCGAACTGGCTCTTGGAGGTTAGGGTTCGGTCCTGCCTCACAACAGAAAATCAAATTGCGTTGCGATTTGACTCCCTGTTCAAAATTTGTTTAAAGGAAAAGTTTTCACTATAAGGAACCGATATAAGCAAAAATCGAATAGGATTGAAAAAATATTTACCGAAAAAATCAGTGTGCACCAATAAAGCAATGGCTCTAAATTCAATGATTAACTTAACCCAATTTGGTCAAGTTATGGTCAAAGCAAAATGGCAGAGGTGAACATTATAAAGCAGCAGATGAATGCGAGTAGAAAATTGCAAAATGTTGATTGTTTTCTCCATAAATTTTTGGCAAGAAAATTTTAAATCTGCTGCTTCAGTTGAGCTGAGCTCAGATTTCATTTTCGATTTTAATTAATGAAATTTTTGTTTTAACGTTATGAAACAAATTGGTTTGCTGGCTTGCCCACTCAAATCACTTATGTACAAATTGAGGCATTCCTACCTATGCTTCACACATACATATATCTATACTAAACAAGGCCAACCGGGGCTGCCGTTGGCCTGACGTTTGCTGCCGATGCTACTCGCTGCCACTTAAGCAACGTAACTTAAAATAATCGAACTCATATATAATCCGAGGCATGCAACTTTCAGTTCCCCTGCCAATGGCATGCCAGGGAATTTATACACCCACACACACATGCCAGACATCCTGTGAGGCTGCTCCTTAGCATAAGTAATAAATGTACTACGCCGCATGAGAGAAATCGCTTGGAATGGCAGGAAAATAAATGATCGAACTTCGATTTCACTACTCGTCGTGAGTTACCCCATCCAGCCGCCCCGCTCTAGTTTCATTTTCTATTTTATGAATTCGTACGTTTCCATTTTTTGGGCGAAGGTTATAAAGTTGATGGGTGTGTGTGTGTGTGTGAAATTTTATTTGCAAAAATGTAGAGAAAATCGAAACTTGCACACATTAGTGTTTAATGCCATTGGCATTTGGGTAACACGACACTAAGACTAAGGCACAATTTGAGGTTAGGCAAATGTTTGCTTGTCTCTCATATTCGATTTCAATTTGTTGGTCCAGCAAGGTCGCCTGCCCGGGGGCATATATCATAAATTTGAACAATTGAAGGCTAACAAATTGAACAATGTTTGCCTGCAGTTGGGCTTTTTTTCGCAGCCTACTTTCTGGGGACATTTGTGTGTGCAGGGGGAGGTCATGTTAAGCAACTGTTCAACATCTTCTCATTAATCATGCTGCCGACTCACAGACAACATGTGGCCTTTCTTTGGTTCGTCGAGGGCTTTGTGCTTTTTCCTTTTGATTAAAATTCAACTTTTGACTCGTGCATTGTAATGGCTGACATCATTTGCTTGCCACTGTTGACCACCTGTGCCAAAAAAAAAACCACTCACACACGCACACACACACATCCACAGAAAGCGGCAGTCAGAGGGAGAGGAGAAAGACAGCGACTAGTCCAGCCAACACCCACGGGCTGTTTTTTTGTTGAACAAAAGAGTTTTTAAACAAATGTTTGTAGACGAAGTTTGAACACGCTTAGAAAGCGAATCATTTTTTAAAAAGTTAGTGCTAGGAATAGCGTTAACCTTAAATCAAGATAAGCTGAGGTTTGGTTAGGTTAGATTAGGTTATGTTAAGTAAGGTAAGGTTAGGATAACTAGGCTAGGTTAGGTTAGGTTATGATAAGTAAGGTAAGGTTACGATAGGTTAGGTTAGGATAGGTTAGGATAGGTTAGGATAGGTTAGGATAGGTTAGGATAGGTTAGGATAGGTTAGGATAGGTTAGGATAGGTTAGGATAGGTTAGGATAGGTTAGGATAGGTTAGGATAGGTTAGGATAGGTTAGGTTAGGTTAGGATAGGTTAGGTTAGGATAGGTTAGGATAAGTTAGGTATGGTTAGGATAGGTTAGGTTAGGTTAGGATAGGTTAGGTTGGGTAGGTTAGGTAGGTTAGGTTAGGTTAGGAGTTAGGTTAGGTTAGGTTGGGTTAGGTTAGGTTAGGTTAGGGTTAAGGTTAGGTTAGGTTAGTTAGGATTAGGTTAGGTTAGGTTAGGTTAGGTTAGGTTAGGGTTAGGTTGGTAGGTTAGGTTAGGTTAGGTTAGGTAAGTAGGTAAGGTTAGGGTAATAAGGTTAGGTTAGGATAGGTTAGGTTAGGTTAGGTTAGGTTAAGTTAGGTTAGGTTAAGGTTAGGTTAGGGTTAGGTTAGGTTAATGGTTAGGTAGTAGTAGTTAGGTTAGGTTAGGTAGGTTGGGTTAGGTGGTTAGTTAGTTAGGTTAGGTTAGTTTAGGTTTGTTAGGTTAGGTTGGTTTGGTTAGGTTAGTAGGCTATGTTAGGTTAAGTAAGGTAAGTTAAGGTTAGGATAGGTAAGGTAAGGCTAGACTAGGTTAGGTTAGGTTAGGTTAGGTTAGGTAAGGTTTGGTTAGGTTAGGATAGGTTAAGACAGGTTAGGTTATGTTAGGTTAAGTTTGGTTAAGATAGGATAGCTTTGGTAAGGTGAGGTTATGTTAGGCTAACTCAGGTCAGGCTAGGTAAGTTTTGGGATAGGTAAGTTAAGGTGATAAGGTGAGACGAAAAAGGGATTGTGCAATATACCTCAATTCCTCAATTAGCTTTCTAAGCTGGCTCCTCTCTTCCTTATAACCAACTCCACGGACTTCTTTCAGACCATTTTTATGTTTCTCCAACAAACTTAGCTTTAATTCCAACTTTTAATTTGATGCTTTTTTTATTTGCCCGGTGATATTTTGGGCTGTGCGTAATCATTTATTTAAAAAAAAAAAAACATACAGCATTCACTTCTGTTCCCTAACATTTTAGGGTCGTAGCTGGGGTTGAGGTCGGGATCCATTGTGCAGCTGTCACGTCCGTCATCAGCATCAGCTGTCGGACTGGGTTTCGGACGTTAGGTTACGTGCTGTGCGGTCTCGCCGCCGCTTCTAATGTGTGTTAGGAGGCTTTCATTACATGCATTCGTTTTTTCGGCTCACTCAAATTGCCATCAGGCTACATCAGCCCCCAAATTGTTTGTTTGCTTTTGACAAATGAAACTGGCCACGTGGCCAGCCAGAAACTGCTAATTATGTCATTAATTTTGCACATATTTAATGCGTTTGCAATCGATTTTAATTCAACGCTAAAAGCCTCCTCAAATATTTGTGGGCAAGTTCTGCCATAGCCGTAACGAGCAGAAAAAGCAAAAGCATTTACTAAGCAAATAACCCAACTAAGGTCCAGGGAACGAGCATCAAATGCAACTACGCGCAGAGTGGAGCGACCAGCTAACGACTTCTGTCATTTTTACTGGCACTGGCAGCGGCAACCGCAAAAATATTTACGCTAATTGAGATAAAATACAATTTAATGTGCATGCAAATTGGGCAAATGCCTTTTAATATAATTTGTGTGCACTTAAAGAAACATTATCAGATGAATTTCAATTGAGAGTAGAGCTGAGTACCAAATACAAATCACTAAGCTTGAGAGCGTTCAGACTCAGAATGAAATGATTTGGAAGACAACTCCTGTGAGAGCGGTGCAATGTACAACATTACTCTGCCACTAAGGTACTTCAACATGCTTACCTTAAAGCTCAAATTTTGGAAACTATGAGGTAACTCTGGTTCTGCATGCTTTCCAGTCGTGGGATACCCATGGACAGTGTCCATTGGAAGTCTACTGGTGATAAAAACTAGAGATTCTCACCTTTCATTACCTAAAGCTGAAAAAAGGCATAACAAAAAAACAAAAATAGAAAAAAATGGGTGCTAGAGTCTGCTCAATGGATTTAAAGTTTATCACTCATACGTACTGTTTCCCTTGTTCACAAGTTTAAATTTAAAGTAGTTGGCGTAGACTTGGTTTGAAGTCACAAAATTTGGCAAAAAGGTAGCATGACCGTTGAAAAAATTACTTTTAATATAACCAAGGCAATATTGAAATATATATTTATGCGAAATATTAAGTTTATTACTGCACATTTTCTACTCTTCTGCGCTGTTTATTTCTTGGGAAAACTCAGTTTTTTCCGTACTCTAAGAGTCTACCAGGATACCTTTTAAGTGAGGCGTCACACGAACTAAACTTAAACTGAAGTACTGCGCATCACGGTGGCTGCCGTTGCTTATTGACTATCGTCCATCTGATCATTCCAAAGCTTTGAGGATCTATAAATAATGAGGATTATTATACATGTCCGACATGGTTAAATAACATCAAATGTTGATCTTGAATATACACTTAATGGGTTGGAGATGCTTCCTTCTCCCTGTTGCATACATTTGCACAACCCCATTGTACTCTTTGCAGAGCAATAAAAAACATCCCGTTATGTTTGAGAAATTAACAAAATGGTATGATATATGTTTAATGTGTCTTTTATTTATATAAATGGGCAAGAAAGGGTTTTTTTAACAATTCAGATACATTACAGGTCTTGAAGTAAGCTTGCCACTATAGTCTTCAACCATTTTTACGGCCCGCTCTGCCACAACATCTTAGTGGGAACCCCGCTCGTTGACCATGCGGACTCCAACCTGCGAGCCAAGTTAGTCGCACTTTCCGAATCGGTCAGACTCAAACATTTTGTAACAGCGTGGATAGAACGCACCTCTTGGTTGGAAAAGAGCTCGCCCCGGCAAAATGAGGCCTAAGTGAACCCACTAAAAATTCAATTGATTCCTGCTCCATATTTTTTTTGTTGTTCGAATAAATTCAAATTTAGACAACTTTTAAAATGATACGGAGAATGTGTTGACGGAATTTCGACGGGGCTAACGTGTCGTATACGTCATATTTTTGGAAACTTTGAAGACCATGCGCAGAGGTAAAAACTCAAATAAAATTTTTTTGATTTTTTTAATTTATTATGTAGACCTGTCAAAGAATCATTTTTGAAGCGAATCTCATTGGTCCTTATCGGCGTCCACCCTGTTGGACATTCAGCTATGAAATGGGTTACATCTTCGCGTTCCCTCATATTGCAAAAGTTGCACAGCTCATTTTCAACGCGTCTATGTGATATATAGTTAAGCGCCAATAACTTGGTTTCTGCTCTGCAAAAAATACGAGATGGTTAATGTGTCAAACTCATCCGTAAAGTATTTTTTCTCTCCGAACTCTTAACTTAGACGCTTGCATGG
The DNA here is from genome assembly GCA_018904265.1 of Lordiphosa collinella. Taxonomy (NCBI): domain Eukaryota; kingdom Metazoa; phylum Arthropoda; class Insecta; order Diptera; family Drosophilidae; genus Lordiphosa; species Lordiphosa collinella. The sequence goes on along the minus strand of JAEIFV010000392.1, from coordinate 189,458 downwards.
TGCAACTAACTCGGTATGGCGGAGAACTAATTTTTGAGTAGTGAGTGTTTGCTTTTTGCACCAAGACTATGCAAAGCACAAATTTTTGCGTACTTTTTAAGTCCTTTGCTGAGGGCTCACCGCTCCCAGGTTTCTTGGTGTGTGATCTTTAAAATGGGGTCTTTTCTAGGGATGTCGGATATTTCAAAAATATCTATATCGATATTTTTGGCGATATTGAAAAAGTAAAATTTCGATATAAATATTTTAGCGTCAAAAATATGTCTATTTGACTATGTCACCTACTATCTTTTTGTTGATTATAAAGCCGCTTTCGACACACCGATATGGTCAAAGTTCTTTGAAGCCCTGTCTACTTTTGGTATACCAGCAAAGTACGTTCGACTTTGCATGATGACGTTGAGAAGCACACGAAGCTCCGTCAAAATAAGAAAGAATTTCTCCGAGCCTTTCGATACCGGAAGAGGTTTTAGGCAGGGTGACACCTTATCATGTAACTTCTTTAATCTGCTGATGGAGTATATACTTCGCCCAAATGCTGACAGATCGGGCACCATCTTTTATAAAGATGTAATGCTACTTGCATATGACCGATGACATTGACATTATCGGCAAATCCGAACGGGCGGTAAGCAATGCGTTTTCAGAGACTGAAAGCAGTCAAAACTCATGGGCTTAGCGGTAAATGAAGAAAAGACGAAGTTCCTAGTCTCAGCGCGCAGTGAGCCTACGCGTCTTGGACAATCTGTTGCAATGGGAGAGTTCAACTTTAACGTTGTAAAGGACTTTGTCTACCTCGGAACGATGATTACCAGCGACAACAACATCAGTCTGGAGATCCGAAGAAGAATAACTCTTGCAAATCGATGTTACTACGGGCTTAGTAAGGAGTTCAAGAGCAGAGTCCTCGCTCGAAAAACGAAAATCGCGCTATACAAGTCGCTTATTATCCGAGTCCTGCAATACGGCGCAGAAGCATGGACATTAACAACAGTGGATGAGGAGGCGATCGGCGTGTTCGAGAGAAAAGTCCTTCGGAGGATTTATGGACCTGTAAAAGTTGGCGATGAGTTCCGCACCCGTATGAACAACGAACTGTATGAGCTCTATGGGGACACTGATCTAGTCAAGTGCATAAAACAACAGCGGCTGCGCTGGTTTGGACATGTTACTCGTATGGATGAAGAAGCTCCAGTAAAAAAAGTGTACAGGCGGAAGGCGAACGAATTAGGGAAAGCAGGAGGTGTAGGATGACCGAAACTTGGTTGGGAAAAACAGGTGCTGAAAGACATTAAGCGCTTGAACTGACCAACTGGTGCCAGCTCGCACAAGACAGAGGCGAGTGGCGGGCATTAATAGCAGCGGCCGAGACCGTCAAACGGTTGTGATAGAAATATCGGGCCAAATAAGAGGGAGAAGAAATTATGAGCTGGCTGGAACTGATCTAGTAGTTTTTTTTTGGAACAATGCTTTCAAAATTATAAGCAACGACTCGAAACATACACGTGCAAGTGATTAAAAGTTTCCCAGAAATACATTCCCCACTTTCGCTAAATCTAAAATTCTCCTCCAAGTGTGTATGCAGAGCGCAAAGAGCTTTTCACTCGGCTTGCCTGGTGGTGCAATTATGTTTAGCTAAGATGTCAGTTCTCTGAGAACCACATTAACCGAAGCTCATCGCTCAATGTGTCAATTCCAGGAGCAGAAGATGCCAGCTGCGGCAAAACAAAGGCAACATCAGCCACAACACACAACTTGATGCCAATGACATGAAACAAGAGAGTGCGAGAGAGACAGAGCAGGGCTGAATACAAAAATCGACTGCATTTTGCAGTTTTGTTTGCACAATTTTCAATATGCATTTTCACAGAGTGTTGGCCAGGGGCAGGGGAAACGGAGAAATGAAGACGTTTGTGTTGGTCTTGTCTTGTTTCATATCTCCAACTGTGGCAAACATAAATGGCCACAATAACAACAGGAACAACAAGAGCCGCCTGCCTAACCGCCTAACTAGAAACCAATTGCTGCGAATTGCGGTCAACAGTTTTGATTGTTTTGTGGCCAAGTGGAGTTAACTTGGCTTGATGCAAACTTTAACCTTTAGGCAGTTCCATTCAATTTAAGCCCATAAATTCTGGCCTGGCGCAGCTTGCTCACATGCGTCCGCACACATAATGGCGTCGCTTTACAACCCTTTGCTGCAACAAATAAAAATTTATGACTTCGAGCGAACTCAAATAAAATATAGCCTAATAATCGCATAATAATGCCCCAGGATTTTTGTCCAAAGGCAAATCCTTCTCCATTTTGCTCTCCCCGGAGACTTTGCTCCGCTGCAGACACCATTCAGTCTCTATGCGAAAATGCTTTTGTTGCTACTTTGTGGCCGTTAATAATGCTTTTGCTTTCGCCTTATTTGCGGGGTGTGGCCCGCCTTAATAATGACAACTCGTTTATTGCCGCATCAAATGGAGCTTAACTACATCTGCTGCTTCTCACATACGCGACGCGACTCGACGCGACGCTTGTCTTTATCCTAATTGCAGTGCCCCAAGTTGTCGTCATGACAGTTGAGTGAGTATAAAACAAAACGTTGCCCCTGTGGCAAGCGCTGATAAGCTGGCAGTTCGTAAAAAGAGGCAGGCAAACGAACAACCAACTGAATAGTGCGTTTAAGTGCAGTTCTGATCCTGCATGTGGGAGAGAGTTACACGCAAGTGTCTATGGTAACTACTGCCTGTGGGTGGAGTGCCTGTAAAAAGTAACAACAGCTTAAGAAGGAGAAACATACTACACACTGTATGTGAAGGGTATTGCTGGCAAAGGCAAGGGTTTTAGTTACAAAGGCTCACATAAAATGTGTAGCATACTTTTAGGTGTATTAAAAATGAGGGGGAAAACTTATTTTAAGCCCAGTGGAACTGCATCAAAGCGTTCGCTTTAAGATTCTATATTAGTTCATAATCCACAAGCAATCTCCAGGAACCAAAAGCTACCAAAAAGGCATAATGCAGGTTGTCTGTATAGCTATTTCAATGCAAATTCCATTTCTATGTAATCTTTGGCTTTTCCTGCAAAAGAGCACCTCAATTCCCACTCCTTTTATTTACAGAGTATCCACCTATCGTTTAGTTTATCTTTGTTTCACTGCCAACAACTTGGAGAGGTGCAACTTTGGTTTAACTTGCAACTTTTAACGCTTTTAGCTGTTGATAGTCGAAAAGTTGTATAACTTTTAGCCACGTTAACGCTGAATTGTGGCACTGTGGCACGCGTGCAGACCCTTAATTATGCCACAACAATATGAACATGCAATTCTGTTTACGTGGTTGGTTTCTTATTGCTCTCCTCCACCTAACTAACTTTAAAGCCAGCTAAAGAAGCAGCTGGTGCTAAAAAAAAAAAGACCGCATTTTACCAACATAAACGCACAAAATGTGTCAACAGCAATATGCTAGCTGTTCTATGTAAACAGGGCAGCAGGCGCCCACATGCGGAAATCACTAAAGGCATTTCCGTTCAGCAGCAGCAGCAACAACAGCAACAACAACAACCACCACAAATGCTGTAAAAATCATGAAAGCTACACTTATGGTTGTTGTTGCTGCTGTATACCTATACACATACTTAGATAGATATGCTAGCCAACGATAAGCCAGGAGTATAGTAAAGCCGAGGTCAATGGGTCGTTCTTTGGTGGTAGTCTAGTTGTTCATACAATGCTAGAGGTGTGTGCGTGTCTTATGCTCAGCGACTCGTAAGGCACTCAAAATCATTCAGGTATAATGTTACCTTGCGTGATCATATTTAACAGAATTAAAGTAAGCGCCCTAAACGTAGACAAAGTATATATGTCGTACACACCTTCTGAAGAGCAGAAATACGCAACTCCTAGCTTGGTAAACTGTTGTCAGGACAGGCTTGAGGGCACTTAACAATTGACTTTCTCTAACTTATGATTAAGTAACTGCAAGAATCAATCTTACTAATATAACAAATGTTTTGGAAATGTTTGCAGAAATGCCTGAACGGAATTGGATCAAATTTTGCACACATACAGTTGGTAACCATTAGGAAGCGTAGCGCAGAATCGAAAACTAGGGACAATTCTAAGAAACTTTCACCAAGAAACCATGGGTCTAAAATGTATTCTTAGCCCGCGCAAATCAACTTTAAATATATAAATTTTGAAAAAAAGTCAAGCTCGACAGTTATAGACTCTATACCCCCAAAAATTTGCAATTTAATGTAGAAGTCATACAAAGTGGCAAAAAAGCCATAGAGTGTCTAATGCCCATTGCCCATTGCTTTGCAACCGTCACTGCCAAGCATTAAAATTTGTTTTCCTTATACCTTGACCATCGTTCATCCGATCTTCATGATTCCTTCGGCGGATCAATACATTATGCCGATTACTAAATATGTGAAAAGTACGTACCATCTGTCTAAAAAACCGTGGGACATATGAAATATTTTTCTAATTGTGAGGGCGGGAGGGGGAGAGGCGAACTTTGACAACAAACTTGATCTACCTGTTAATATAGGAAGTATATGTCCAATACATCTCGAACGTCTATCTTTACTGATTTGAGGTGTGAACCAATGTTTTTCTTTATTTCATACTCTTTACATTTGTCAATGTTTCTCTGTGGAACAAGTTATTTACTTGAGTAAATGCGTGCGCTTATCGTTTTCAGGCTGTGGCATCTAGCTGGCCAAGCAGACGATGCTGGATGTGATTCGTTTCCCTGGAAGGCCAACAAACACATTGGCTCCTCCAAGTAAATTGGATTTAATTCTGTTTGTCAACATCTAATTGCTATCTTTTAAATGTGGAGGATCGCTGATCATTGATGTTCATCCATATTTCAAATATACTCCTCAGGCGGATCGCATTTATATCTCCGTTCTGACACCACATATATGTAGGTAGTTACTTACTTCCTTACCCATACTACATCGCTCTCGTCTGCCCGAGAAAAACGAAGACTTTTTGGGTAAATTTGGTTGGGCCGCCGTTTGGGGTGTTTAGAGTCCGGGCTCCCGTCTGCATACCAATACTCTGCAGGCTGCACTGAGAAAAAAAGGATATTAAAAAATATCCATTTTATGATTTCCGTATCCATTTGGAATGGATATGTCTTTAATGTTGTGAGTATAAATCATTATATTTGCTACCTTCCCTTATGCTTTGCAAGCTATAGTTTAAGTCAGAGTAAAGCAACTAGGCTTTTTTGTATGGAAAAAGACCTGAATGTTGCCTATTAACGCATTTCACACTCCTTGTGTAAATAGCCTGTTTCCGGTTTTCGAGTCGATTTTCGTGTAAACGTAAACATTATGCATAAAATTTGAATAACGTTCTGTAGAAGGTGAAAAATATGCCAACGGTTACTAGATCTGATATTAAAAAAACTCGAATTCGTTTGAGCGACTGAAACCGAGATCTAGTAACCCTAGTTGTCTGTACCGGGTGGGTCAAAGAGTCACCGATGTTGTTGGCTTTCATTTTTTTCTAAATAAAAACGTATATTCGTTTTTGATTATATTTATTTGAACCTTTAGAATTTTATTGGTCATTTCGAGAAGATGATATCGGCCAAATGGGGCGCCGTTACAATTGATTGCCATACGGGCTCGTTTTATGGCATTTTTCATCACTTCGGCAAGAACTTCGGGCTGCAGTCATGTCGAATGTTGTCCTTGAGGGCTTCCAAGGTCTCGGGCTTGGTTACGTACACGGGATTTCAAAAAACCCCACAAAAAAAGTCTGGAACGGTTAAATCGGGCGGAAATGAGGTCGGGATTATTCCGCGTTCTTGGGGAGTATATCGATCCATGGCTTGTTCACTTGTATTCTACACCTGTCTAGTCCACAAATGTCAAAACAGATCTGACTTTGGCGGCTATTTGTAAAAATAAGAGCATCTTCCAATAGGGTGACTTCTTTTGACCCACCCTGTACAAATTAATACAACTTAAACGAGAAACCGGAACAGAACGAAAACCGGAACAGACCCGAATAACCTTTTTGAAAAAATTAAAACATTTTGTTTGAAGTTAACGCCAACCACAGAAATATATAAAGATCAATGGCAACACTGCGTATGAGTAATATCAAAAACTTTGAAGACTCGACGCGCCCATTAATTGGATACTTGTGCTGCCATATTGTCTAATATGATTCAATTGTTCTTGAAAGAGCTCCCCTGTAATAATGTCCATCAGTTTGTGATCCCATCAGATAATGACAATCGATGAGGAAAACCTGGGCGTTACTTACTTTCTTCGTCAATTTCACCACTTATCGTCATCTGCCTTTCTGCACAGTGATTTCTTATTTATGAATTCACCTAAAAAAAGCCATCTCAATTCTAGGTTGTAAGTTCTAGAACGGTAGGAGAGTGTCTAGTTATATTTGAAATAACCAACTGAATAAACCTAAGAAAAGGCAAGAACAATAGAGATGCTCCGCTTAGGGTAATCAGGTACTTAATATTACTTAACATTTATCATAAATCACAAGGGTTGGTTTATGGAGCGTAGACATTCATTCAACACTTAGTGCACAGCCTTCAAATACTTGAGTCGCTGAAACTTAAACTTATTCTACGAATTCCGAAAAGTCTCAGACAAATTGTATTCTCTTTAGGTTCCCATGTTTATGTCTTACCTAGTGCCTTTACTTTCGCCTTGAGGGAGTAAGGTAATGTAGAAGATCAATGTTAAAATGGTTAGGATTGGAGATTTCTGACTTCTTTTTCATAGATAAATACCTAGCCCCACATTTGTCACCAAAACTGCACCTAATGGAGTGTCACATCCAACAACTGAGTTTCTTTTCAAGTCCTCCATCGGTAGACTGGGCTCGTCCGATTCAATTCCTGCACACCTCTAGCCTTAACTGGTCCTAACGTCTTCTCTTTTGGGCTTACACAAATGTCAGTCATCAAATACCGCAACACTTTGGCTCAGAGACTGAGACTGGCATTTGAAATGCCGCCAACAAACTCAACAAAACACTCACCCACACACAAAGACTCAAGACTTGCCAGCTTACTTGTATGTGTGCGCGTATGTGTGTGTGTGTGTGGCACATTTCTAAAAGATTCCCCCACATTCTGGACTTAGCCATGCAAAGTATGCGGACATTATAAAACTTCAATCTACTCTAAAGAACTTGTTTATGCCTGCTTGGGATATAGACAGCGCACTAGCTTTTCGCTCTGTGTGTGTGTGTGTGTGAACATTTTATGTAGCATACATTTCAGCTGCTTTAGTTTGAATAGTTGCTGCACATCTGCTCCAGTGTCACTTAGATGATGTGCCATATCCGATAATGAGAGTGGAATTCTGTGCAAGATTCTTGAAAACTGCTGCACAAAGGAAGCTTCTAATAAAATTACTGTCTCAAACTTTGACAAATTCATTCAATAACTATTTCAGCTGTTTGTCCATTGAAACAATTTAATCTCAGCATTTTCGATATATTTTATATTATTAAATATGTTAAAGAAAATATTTATACAACAAAATGTGCTTACAAATAAATGTAATTGCTTAAAGGAAACAAAACTATGCAACTCACTTGCATTTGTGTAAGTACTGAAAGTAATTTTCACATTTCTTATTTATTTTATTTTTTTGGCACGCAAAATTTGTTCTACAGCTAAAGAATGTTTTGTTTTGTTTATTCTTTTTGGTTTCGTTTCGTATGTGTGTGAAATATATACAATGAGTTTGCAAAATGTCAAAAATTGCCATGTCTTTTACAAATATAGACCCACCCGGAAGGAGTGAGCGAGCGAGTTGCTTTGAGACATTTTTGCTGCGAGCACAAAAATGCAAAAAGCTGTCGCCCAACACAGAAAATGTTTAAATTGCCTGACTGGAAATATAAGAATTACTTCGCTTACATTTTGCAAGCAAAACGGGTCACGCAACGGGCGGACGGACAACAAGTAATAACACTTGACGCACGTCTGCAGTTTGCTGTTTGTCCCAAGTGGACGTGCCCATCAGGTACCGAAAACTAGACAAAACTCTCCTGACGTGTTAAATTGAATTTGAGCGTCGACGCTGGCTTCGTCCTGGAGCTGGAGCTGCTGGTGGCCTGAGCCTCGGGCGTCTGATGCTGGCTGCTAAAGCAGCTGGACGCTGGTGAGCCGGCCGCCAGCATGATTTGTTCCTGCAGCAATTGTCGCGCCAGCTGCGAAATGTCTCCACTGTAACCGGCACTGTTGTCCAGCAACTGACCAGTCGTCTGACCGTTGGCCGTGGGCAAGGCCAGAGATTGACGCAACAAATCGGGCAGCCGCCATTGCTCCAGCAATTCGGCTCCCGGCTGTGTGGAGGAGTTCTGGGCCAGGCGCGTCAGTGTGTGCAAAATGGTCTTGATACACCGACGCTGGGCATCGCATTCGGCACGTGAGCCATAGGTCTTGTAGAATTCCGTTTGGTAAACGGACGTGATGAAATTTATGATGATGCCGTTGGCCAAGTGGCTGTGGCACTTCTTGTTCAGCGACATGTTGTACAGCATCCCAACGATTTGCTCCTGTAGGGTACAAATAAAAAAAAAAAGAGACGAGACGATGATGAGCAAAAAATAAGCAACTCTGGTGGGTGGGTAAATGAAAAATCGTGGCCAAAGATGGTGAACAAATTGCTTAGCAAATGCACAAATAAATTTTACGAGCCACAAGTCGAGAAGCTTTCAATAAAATTGAGCATGAATAAACAGGGATGGAAACATTTGAAAGCGGAAAGCTCTTTAGAGTGACGTGACGTGACGCCATAAACTACACAGCTATTGCAGTTACTAGTGAGGACAATCGAAAGTAATTTAGTTTTAAGAACCGCTGCTTGAAATGAGTTTTATAAGTGGTTATAAGGATTGATTAGTTACACGTGACGTGTGACGAATAATTTTCATAAAGCTGCCTTTCGATATATAAGCTATAGTACTTACATGTGAAGACATGCAAGCTCTACAAGTGGCTTTACAGCTTGATTAGTTACACGTGACGTGTGACGCATAAGAAAGAACTAACTAAAAATCAAAAATATAGTAGTTCAATACACGACAGCATAAAATGAGTAGCACTTGGATCAGTGTTAAAGCTTCTAAAGCTTGATTAGTTACAAGTGACGCAAGACAATCGATATTTTTCAAATTCGTTGATTCTAAGAATGATATCGTTAGCTAAAATAGCTTGATGGGAGCTTTTACTGATTTATTAGTTACACGTGACGGGTGACGCATTGGGAAGAACTAACTTATAATCAAAAGTATAGTGGTTCTATACACGACAGCATAAAATAAGTAGCATTTGGGGCTGTGTAGGTGCTTCTAAAACTTGATTAGTTACACGTGACGCGTGACAATAAACAAAATTTTATGTTTAATGAACCAAAGTATGAAATCATTAGCTAAAAGAGCTTTATGGAAGCTTCTATTGTTTGATTAGTTACACGTGACGGGTGACGCATTGGAAAGAACTAACTGATAATCAAAAAAATAGTAATTCTATACTCGACTGCATGAAATGAGTAGCATTTGAGGGTGTTTTAGTGCTTGTAAGGCATTATAAGTTACGCGTGATGAGTGACGAATAGTGCTGAGCCCACTGAACTCATTCGCTTAACGAATCTTGTTAGCTCTATGGACTTATATGTGATAAGTAGTTTGTGCTGGAGCTCTTTTATAAAGTAGAGTGCTATATAAAGTACACATGATGCTGTAATACGTGATGCTAAAAAGCCAGATATGTGCTTCAGTTTTTAAAAAAGCCCTCTTTAAGAGCCTCTGTTGACCTCAATATTATATAAGTAGCTTAAAAAACCGAATTTGATCTAGTGGAGGTACATGAGTTACGCGTGACGCCTATAAAAAAGTGGCTAAAAACCAGATATGAACCTCAGTTTTATAATGGGGGCTTCAGGACCAACCTCAGCATTATATAAATAGCTAACTTATCAGATGTAGAGCCAATGGAGGTCCTTGAGTTACGCGTGACGCTTAAAAAAGTGACACCTAAAAAGACTACAATCGAAAAATAAAAGCACTGGAGGCCTCAGAGAACCTCTATAAAATTTCAGCCTCATATTTTTAGCTCATTTAAAGCTAAAGTTACACATGATGCGTTACTCTTCACTTTAAACTGTCAACTAACATAGAGAAAAACGCTAATGCCGTCCTTCAGTTAATAAAAGGGCGCTCTAAAAGCCTCTGTTAACCTCAGCATTATTTAAAATGCCTATAAAGCTGAATTAGTGCTAGTGGAGGTCCTTGAGTTACGCGTGACGGTTAAAAATCGGACACTTAACAAGACCAGAAATGAAAATTATAAGCACTGTGAGCCTCAGCAAGCCGCTGAGAAATTTCTGAACCATATTTTTAGCTCACTAAGCTCTTTTAAAGCTTAAGTTACACATGATGCGTCACTCTTCACTTCACCCTGTGAACTAACATAAAGAAAATCGCTAATGCTGTCGGTCTGCTGATCAAAAAGGGCGCTTTAAGAGCCGCTGTTAACCTCAGCATTATATAAAATGCTTTTATAACTAAATTAATGCTTGTGGAGGTCCTTGAGTTACGCGTGACGGTTAAAAATCTGACACTTAACAAGACCACAATCGAAAATTATAAGCCTTGTAAGCCTCAGCGGCTTGCGCTATGACATTTCTGCCTCATATTTTAAGCTCATTTAAAGCTTAAGTTACACGTGATGCGTGACCCATCACTTCACCTTGTCAACTTACATAGAGAAAAACGCTGATGCCATCGTTCTGCTGATCCAATGTGGTTATCAATTTAAAAATGGCTTCATTGGACATGATGGAATAGTGTGAGGTGACTTCCATGCGACTCAGATTGTTGAGAGCCGCCGCACAGAGCAACAAAGTCTGAGCACAGCATTGCGGTTGCAGCAAAGCGGCCAGACCAGCCACCAAAGACTCTGCGCAATCCTTCAAACCAGGTACCCGATGCTCCGGACCATGCCAAGCGGCCGTTATCTGAGCCAACAATGAGACAGCCTCACGTCGTTCGATGGCACCGTGTTCCTGCTCCTCCATTTTGCCCGTCGCCAGGATATCTCTGACCAACTCAATGCCACCACAGCTGCCCAGCTGTTGAATGGACTGGGGGTTACAGCAGAGTGTGGCCAAGGCACGCAAAGCTAAGGCTCTCACCGAGCTCAGTTTATGATCGAGCACTATCACCAATAGCGTACGCACCGCCTCAGTCTGCACAAAGGCATCCGAGAGTGAGGCAAATCCCTCGTAGTCGATATTCATGAGAGTGGCCACCATATTGATGTTGGCCCTTAGCAGCAAATCACAGCGACTCTGTTCGATGGCCACCACCAGAATCCTTACCAGACGTTCAAATATCAAACGCAAGGCGATCAATGTGTGACGCTTCAGCAGTTGAACATCATCCAGCAGAGACTCCAAATTAATATAGTGCTGTCGTTCCAGCGAATACAGCGTGTCCCGACTGACGGTGCGTATCTGATCGAGTTCCTGCTCATAGCGACGTCTCTCCACGCGCGTATCATTAAAGAATACGCCACGTCGCTCCAGAGTACGCGTAAAGTCGCTCAGTTCAGAGAGCAACTGACTGGCTCCTTCCAGGGCTTCGGGTAAAGTGCAACCCTGCTGGCCACTCAACATGCGCTCACTTCGCTCAAACTGCGCCTGCAGGGTCAAAGCCTGTTGCTGCAGCTGGCGTATCAGCTTGGACACGGCGCTGGTGGTGATGGTGAAATTCTTGTATGCCTCCTGGGCAATGGATTTGTGTTGCAGCATGCACATTACCTCCTGATCGACCTGCCAGCGTTGATCTGCCAGCCAACTCTGTACGGGACGGACAGGTGACATTTTCTTTGAGGAACGCCGGGGTCTGGCCTTGGGTGTACTGGTGCTGGCCGTAAAGCGTTTGGAACTGCCTCGCACGGGTGAAAGAGTGTCATCTGGTGACTGAATGCCACCAAAAGTAACTGTTTCATTGTTGTAGGGTGGCGGTGCTTCGCCCAAATAGACAGTCTCATTGTTATAGACTGGTGGTGCCTCCTCATCGGATTGCTCCTCCTCGGGTTCGGGTTTGGGTTTTCTAACCAAACGCCTGCGTCGTCTTATGGCTGGACGTGGTGGTGTTGGGGCAGCTACATCCTGCTGCTGCTGTTGCTGCACTTCTGCATCATCATCCAGTTGCAGGCTATCCAATTGCTCAAACAGGCGACTGCGGCTGGCCACCAATTCGGCATCCTCATCCTGCTCTAGGGACTTGGCCTGCTGTGCACTGCCGATGCTGCCGCTGCTAAACGAAATTCGCCGCGTCACACTGACCAGCGGAGAGTAGAACGAGGAGTTGCCCACACGACGTATGACAGTGGGTGGCGTTGCCACCGAACGGACAGAGCTGGGTGAGGCACTGGGCGTGGCTGCTGCGGGGCTACTTAGCTGTTGGTGCTTCTGCTGCTGCAACTGATGCGACTCCTCATTGTCCGAGAAACCCGAGTCCTGTCAAAGACAAAAAAAAAAACGTGGTTAATGGTAGCTGAAGAATAGAAAGCTTTATATAGGAAAAAAATCAATTAGAGTTATTAGACTAGTGACGAAAGGTTCTATTACAAAATCCTAAAAAAGTTTCAGAGCAGTTTTAAAGCTGCTGATAATCTACATTTCAACTGGTTCCAGCTGGTTTGGTACCGGTTTATAAACCGTTTTTAAGAGTTCATAGCAAACATCATTTGTGAACTATGCCGAGTGTATTGGTGTGCGATATCAAATCTTCACAAACTTTTTTAACTGCCCTTTCGACTGGGCAGCTGGGCAAACATTACGCTCATATTGCCCGACTTCTTGGAATGCGCTCCAGCTCGAGTGCGTGTAAATAGCCGAATTACGCTCGAACTAAAATTTGGAAGATCGTTTTTACAAAAATCACTTTGAGGAGTCTTTTTCGAGTCGCCATGCTGATTAAAAAGAGATTGGTATCTAACGATTAAAAGAAGACTCGAAAATGACTCGTGCATATGCTTAAAATGTGATTCATTGAAATAAGACTAACAAAACGTAAAGCAATCGAAAGTTGATCGCGCGGGTGATTGAATAATGATTGTTTTTGGTCTAACTATGTTATGTCTTTCTTCTTTTTACTAACGGTGCTGTCTTATCTGAGTTTGAAAAACGCTGAAACTGAGTCGAAACTATAGGTAATACGACTGAAATGTTCGGAAGGGCGAGTCATACATACTCCTTTAGAAGAGTCATAAAAGACTCTTTCGGAAGAGTCATAAACGACTCTTTCAGAGGAGTCGCGGCTAGGGTACATTTCCCCGACGAAAGAGTCATTTCGGATCGGAAAACGAGCGACTTGTACTATTTTAATCAGTAAGAGAGTCGAAAAAGCTCGAATATGATCAAAAATTTCTTGAATGCTGGCTGGGGCTATGGAGGAACATCGCTGCACTAGAGCAGAGGCAGACAAAAAATACATTCACATTTTTGCATTGGTGTGTGTGAGAGCAGCGCAAAAATTGCTCTCAATTTCAGTAGCAACAGCAAAAACAATACCCGAGCACGCAACGCAGCGGCGCTTGTACAGCTTATACTGTTTGTGTGTGGAAGCAGCGCTGCTTTGAGATTTTTCGTATGCACACAACATAGGGAAGTGCCTGCCTCTGCACTAGAGTCTGTTCTTGCAACCTTTTCAGAATATCACTTTGATGTGTTTGGTTTTCGAATAACTCACACTTTGGGACCGCTTGACAGAAATGGTCCTGTTATGGGGTTGCCTGTCAGACCGACCAGCGTTTTCTGCTCAACAACAGCCGCTTGGCAGAGAGCGCAACAGCAGCACACAATCGGTTGAGGGAAGACCGAGACCGCTTTTTTTTTGTATTTTTTCGGTTATGGTCGTGAGCAGAGCAGACCAAAAATATGGATAGAGAGTTATTTACGTGCTATGGTAATTGATAAGCGAAGGCTTAGGAAAAATGAAAAAGTCAGAAAATTCTCAACAGGTGACGTTGTAGGCCTCGATTCAATTTCAATAGCACGTTCCTCATCCGTTCGATGTGCTGGGACATTTTGGTTATGCGTTGCATTCTGAGAACGCCGACATAGGTCGTAAGCAAGATGTCTTCTTGGCATCGTAACAAATATTACTTTATATGAATGGCTCATTAAGTTTCCACAAATTAACAATTAACCTTTAAAATAGCCAATAGAAAAGAAGCAAGTGAAACAAAAAAGTTGCAATTGAAAATTATAAAGCAACTGGAAAACTAAAACCAATCAGAAATTATATACTCTGAGCTATCAAATGGAATGACCGCCTACTGCGCCACGTTTTGAACTGTAGCTGAATTGAACATTGCTTTATGGCTTACATCTACCGCAATTGCTGCAACACTGTTGGAAGATGGAAGATTGCACGATGGCGCACAAACGATCATTAGAAGTACTCGATCGAACATTGAAAGATTTGCGCAACGTCTTGCAACAGGATAGAACCGCAGAAGATTTCTCCAAAGAACTGGGATAAATTGGAGTTGGTCACATTCCGGTTGATACTTCCAGTGTTTTTATATCTATTCCACCAGCCATTTGTCAATTTACTTCAACGAAGGCATATTATTGAAACTATTTTATTGTTGATTGGACGATTCAAAATGACAATTCCGGGAATATTCCGTTCATGCAAATAGGTCGATCGCGTTGAAAATAAAGTCGAAGTCGTTAGTAATCCATTGAAATTCATAATCTTTTTGGATTTGGCTGTCATGCCGAACTATCATCATTATCCTATGAAAAAATCTTCATTATTATGAACATTAAGATATTAATTGGCAAGGACTTTGAAAGCACCGTTCAAGGGAATAGATTGCTTAAGTTCGCAAATTCCCTTAATTCATTTAAGAAACTCCTTTTAGCACTGAAGAGCATAAATAAAGAAAACGAAAAAGAAAGCAACCGATTTGCAGTTCCAGCTCAAACGTATTCAGTTTCCAGTGAAACTCCCATTTGTGATAACCATAAACAAGTCACATGGAAATGCCAAGCAATATGTGGCGTGTTCCCGAGTTGGGAAACCATCTGTTAACGAAAGCTAATTTACAATCAATAAAACTAATTTCGGATTATATCGTGAATGGTCGAATTAATTCAAGCAAATAATTATAGATTATAATCTATGGAGGTCTAAGCTTTCAACTAATTCAGATGTAGCTTCCGTCACTAGCCTTAAAAGTCGCATTTGGCATAATTTCGCGTATGTTCCTCATTGACGTCTATAACTCACCTGACTGCGTAGACTGCCGGGACTGTCATGCTTGTGCCAAGATAGCTTCGAGCTATTCTGTTCATCATCGACCTCCTGTATGCAGGAGAGATTACCCAATGAAGAGGGCTGTTGCGGATGCTGCTGCTGTTGCTGTTGTTTGTAGTTGTGCTGCGAGTAGAAGCCGCCGCTGGTGAAGCTGCTGGGACCCGTGCTATCCGAGCCCCACCAGACCTTGCTGTAACTGCGCTGAAAGGACATATCTGGAACAGGAGAAAGGCAAATCAGTTGTGTCGATCATTTAATAAATTGTTCTCAATTTATTTAATAGGTTTAAATTCGTTTCATTTAATGCAATTGCCGCCTGACATCATTTAATTTCAGACAGCGAAACTCCACCCCACCCTGGGGGACGTTGACCATTTGGCATTGGCCCTGCAACAACTTTTTCGCACACACTCACACACACACCGCAGAACATGGCCCGTGCCTTAATATCCGTTACACAAAAAATTAAATTTCCGTCCTGCCACACAAATCATTTAATGGGAATCAATAAAATGCTGTCCAGTCTTTCAGTTTAAGGTGAAGCAGGAGCAGCAGCAGGAGCAAGACTATCAAAATGACATTTGGCATATGGCCGGCATAATTAGGACCAAGGCAGTGGGCAATAATTTCCAAATAATTGATGTTCTGGTAGGCATTTATGCAGATTTAGTTAGTGGAAATCTGTGAACTTGTCCTGGCAGACAGGCACCTGGGCTTCCATATTTATGTAAATGCTGCCCCAACCACATTTTGTGTGTGTGTGTTTGTGTGTGCGCGCTATATTATGCAAATGGAATAAAGTAATTATGCCACAAACAATTTTTGCTTGGGGTTTTCAGTTGACAACAAATAATTTTGTTTTATTAATGTTTGTTTTTAGCATAATTACAGCAAATGAAACAATGCGGTTCGCGGCACTTTTGGAATTGCATTACGGACGCCTTCGAGTGCGCCACTGAATGTTTGTGTTTAGATTTGGAATGCAAGAGTTTTTTTTTTTGCACTCTGGTTGGCTTTTTTAATATGTACATATGAATAATGGACGAGTGCATTTCGCAAACACACCAAAGTGGTTCAAGTAAACAAAAATGCCACACAACAAACAATAATATTTGTGTACAACTTACAACAGGTTTGTTTTTTAATGCATATGTAACATTTGTTTCAATTACAAATGCTGAAGTGACACCATTTGTAGCTCTTAAAACTGCTACGGGTAGAATGTTAGCTGCTAATTTTTGCTAAGCCTAAATTTTGATATAATACAACTTTTCTAGAGTTTTAAAAACGATTTATCAATGTTAAGTTCAGTTACGTGAGAACGGAACCCACTGAAGATCTCAAATAATGTCTCTGACTAAGAAGAAAAAGTCTTTGAATGAGTTTAAATGTTGTAAGTAGAAATTTGTCTTAGTTTTTACACTTTTCGTTTTGGTATTTCTTGCTTCTGCCAAACTTTAATTAGTCCAAGGTGTTGCCCCGAAATCATGATTTTAGTATAATGCCTTCCCTAGAGATTTGAAATATTTGTTGGAAAATTTACTTAAATCCTTTCATTTAAAACCAAAAATGTTTATTTAAGAAGTAGATAAGTTTTTATACCAAAAAAATTTCAACATTTTTCTTAATTTCTTTTAAGTTTTTCTTGCTTTTTATGTCCTAAACTTCAATTATTACATTCAAACCATTATAAAAATCATAATTTCAACATAATACAACTCTTGTATAATTTTAAGAAACATTCATTAAGGTTTAGCTGAGTTACGTGAGGCTGGAACTCCTAGTAAGATCAATACTTTTACAAATTGTGTAATAGTAAATCTCCACATAAAAAGCTTCCCAAGGAATAACCCTTCATGCTTTTTGCATTCTGCACATTTTCAGCGCTGTCCCCTCAAATTGTCCACGTCTATAAATCACTTAATGATTTTCCATATTGGTATTAAGTACCTTTAATTTTTATCGCCTTGCAGCATTGTTAAGCCTATGGACGAGGAAATTGCGCTGTATTTATTGTGCGAACGGAAAAGCTTTTCCCAAAAAAAAAAAAACACAGCGAGTATGAGGAGGAGCTGGACAGAGACAAAGCTCTTCATTAATTAGCCCAGGGGCGGCCATGGACATTACTTTTTATTTTAATGTCTGGAAACTTTTCATTGCAAATTGCATAAATAAATGTGAATATGTGAACCAAAAAGGAAACTAATTGTGAATCAACTTTAAAAAAAGTATTTAATTCAAATAATAACATAAATTTACTGATATTTTTTGCAAATGAAAATGTATAAATGAATCAATTTCTATTGAAAATTTGCAATTCATTAAATACATTTCCTTTTTACATATTTTATGAGAAGTACATTTACTCTACTTGAATGTTTTTACAAGAGTTGTATCAATGTTGGACAAAAGTTTTGGGCTAATTACCAAAACTTGAAAGATAAATGACAAAATATAAAAGGACTATTGTTGATGAATTTTCAAGCATACTTACTCTGAAAAAAATCACGAACTTTTTTCTTTAAATCCAAGATAACAACTACAAACGGACTGAACAACTGAACCAGTGACAACTGAACAAAAGCCACTGAACAATTGAACAAATTGAGCAATACCCTTGTTCCACTGGCACATTCTGTAGGTCAGTCACTGGATGAGCTAAATGAACTCATTCTTTCTGTGTATTTCCCTATAAGAGATAAATGTCGATTCGGCGGGTCATCCGCTGTGGATGATCAAATCACTGTTACTATATTTGACACTCATAGGTACTTCTAGCTTTTTTCCGCTAAAAGGCTAGATTTTCTATCGCTAAGTCCAAGTGTCATCAATAGAACAGCTGATTGTGAGTGGGAAAGGTAAGCGGCAAAACTTGAATTCTTTTTCAAACAATAATAAATTATTATTATGAATAAGTTCTACTTAATAATATTTGTTTATCAGATGAATAGAACCCGCCATTACATGGAGGATTTTACCGACCATGGAAGTCGACACGCCGACGAAGTTTGTCCAATATTCGGCTGAGGAGCCAAGCGTATACAAGGCAATTGCAATTCGCTTATCTTATGGAATACCCATCCGGGAAGTCGTGTCATGCTTTGCTATTCCTTGTAGACAATTTTTAAGCACGTTAACGTTGTCCCTCTCGACGCGGAAGCTTTTCCAAAAAAATGCGTCTGAGTTTTCAGGCACATCTCGTTCCCAAAACACGCCATATCGCTTTTACAATGTATGCAAGATTTAAATTAAAGCAAATTCAACTAATAAGAATAATATGAACTTACAAATTGTGTGATTTTCGCATTCCATTCTTCCGTTGGTACTCAATAATCAACGCATCGAAATGGTCCTCGAACTCTTACAATGCACTCTTGATTTTTCTCGCAAATCAGCAGGAACGCAGGTAAATCCATTTCGGTGAAATATTAAAGGCCAATTTAAATTTCAAATTAATTGCAATACAAACAGCTGATATTTGTTTACTTGAATTTAACTTTAACCATCCGCGTGTAACCGTGATAAACATTCGTCAGTGGAAGAAGAAATAATCACTTTTTTTAAAATGGACTCCAGAATGTGCCAGTGGAACAAGGGTATAAGTTGCCCCACTTTGAAAAAAAAAGAGCAAGTGAACTTGTTCAGTCATATGAACATTTACCCAACACTGTCAGACAATCAGGCAAATTTAAGGGCGCTTGAATCTTATACTAATAACGCCAAGACTCTTACTGAATGGCGTAGATCCTAAAACGCGATCGGTCGGTATCTCTGTATCCACCTCATATGGTTGCCGGACACCGCAACGAGTCAGGCGACAAACTAGCTAGAGAGGGCACTACCATCCAGCTCCTCTTAGAGAAGATCACGAGAGGCATGACCTTGAGTTCGTAATAACTATTCACAAGGAATAAAACCTGGCGCCTGGTTACTGAACGATGGAATAACCTTCCGGTTTGCGCTGTAGCTGGTGTCACGTGGTCCACGTTCAACCTTAAATGTACTCCGACGGGTCATTACCTCATCGGTAGACATGCAGCACGCTTGAGCGTCGCTCACAACGACTTCTGTAGAAGCTCCAAATGTGAGGAAGAGGAGGAAACAGTACTGCAACTTCTATGGCACTGCTCAGCACTTAGTAGGAGGAGACTCAAAACACTTGGTCACCCTTTTCTACTCAACCTCTCGAAAGTGTATCTGAGATAGAGATTCCGTCTCTACTAAAATTTTTATTCACCTCAGAATGATTCAATCGGGAGGAACACCTACTGGTTAAAATAGGGAAAATATGGCCTCAGTGTAGGGATAATTTATTGTCCCTAGACATCTCAAACTAACCTGAAACTTATCTCCACTTCATACATACATACATTTTATTCGAAACAAGTCTTTCTAACCTGCGTAGCTGGACAAGAAACAGAATCGGCAGCAATATTTTTCATTTTTTGACATCTGATAGTCTATAACAGATATTTTGGGGATCGAAACATCGATTTTTTGTAGTCTTTTGTTTCTTTTCACTTCTTACGGGGGGTAAAGTCTTACATATATAATCCTAGATACCAATACGAAACCGGTTTTTGATATTTACTGAACCGGAAGCTAAATACAATGCTGTTTAAAACCCTGAAATAAGTGATGAAGTTATTCCTCGTCTCTCATATTGGTTTTCGATTTTGGTCCTCATCCCTTGATTAATTCGGCATATCAAGGTACCGATACTTCTTAAAATACAATTTTTAAAGGAAATTCCAAAAACTTAAGGGTAGAAGTGGAACCCAAAATTGATTTAACATATTCTCTCATTGGAACTGTTCTCATTTTGTATTCTTTTATGAAACAAAAAAAGAAAGGAGAAATTTAATAGATTTAAGAACTTAATTAACCTGGAAACAAGACTATCTGCGTAAGCCTATAAATGAAAGACCTTTTGAAGTCTCATACAATTCTGGAATTATATTGAAAGATTCTGACAACTTTTTGAAGATAGTTTACAATTTTGACATAATTCCTGGTGTTTCTTTTTGTCGTCGTTTGCAGAAACGCTCGTATAGGTCTTCATTTAGATAAGAAACTGACAAAAAAGTACAGCTTAAATATTTGTTAAGAGATTAAGGGGTGTATTTTTTAAAGAGTATTTTTACAAGGATCTAAAACTATTCCACATAGCATGGCTTAGGTTCCCAATTGCTGATATCTTTCACCAGTTATTCATATACTCGATATTCTTCCCTGTTCAATTCCCCCTTAATTAAAGTCTCCTAAAACGTGATACATTTTAAAATAAGTTTATTTTGATTGTTAATTATATACACACATTGAGCATCTTACAAGTACAGTTTCTACATAGATAAACGCACTTTTTAATACATACACAGAGAATATATGCGCTGAGGCAATATCAAAGGTTTTTTTGGGCTAGATTTAAATTTATTTCATAAATTTTCTAAGACGAATTCCATTGAAGGCCACATAAAATACACAAAAACAAAAAGAAAACAGCAGGAAAAATAATTATAAATTTGCACAGGCGAAAGGGAACATTTGTAGGGGTGCGGGTGCGAGTGTGTGGTTGGTGGAGTGGCGGTGTGGGCTGAAGGAGTCAATTAGCAAGGGCGCCACATAAATTTTAATATCGAATACATATTCGTTTGGTTTGGTTTGGTTTTCGGTGTTTAATCAAGATAAACGAGCGCTGCTAAAGCATACAGTTTATTTTTTGTTTTTATACAAGGGGCACACACTGTGTAGGTTGGGAGTGGTAGGGAGGGAGGGAGGATGGGAGCCAGCACCAATAAATATACATAGAAACTTTCCAGCGCCCCTCAAGGCGGTGGCACCTCGTTGAGCACCAAGGTGGAGGTATAGCTGGGAGCCTGTACGTGTGTCATTTTGGTGGTGGTGACAATTTGGCCATTGGCCTCTTTAGGTGTCAGCTTGTCCTCCGTTTTCAGGGACCTTTCCTCCACATAGCCCACTGTGGTGATTTGCACACTGGTTTTGGTCAGGCGTTGCGTGTTGGTGGGCGAACGTGTGGAGCTCAGACCGCTGCCCAAGGACTCGTCGTCGCTGTAGTCGCTGGTGCGCAAGGAGCTGTCATAGGAAGAGTATGGATTGGGATAAGTGCTGGTAGGTTCGCCACTGCCGCCGGCAGTAAAGCGTGCAGGCGTCTGTAGAGTAGGAGGCGGTGATTGCTGCTGTTGTTGTTGCTGCTGCTGCTGCTGCAGTGTGGTGGTGGAGGCCGCTGTTATATCCTCCTCGGAGATGTCATCAAAGGCGGGTGGGGGCGTGGACATGCCCGAAATTATGGTCAGTGACTGCACCGCTGAACGTCCTGCTCCACCACCTGGAGTGGCTGCATTTGTTGCACTTCGTGCTTGAGGTGAACGTAGCATTTGAGTGGCCGTCGTAGAAGTCTTGCGCTTGGAGGGGGAATGTTTCAATGGAAATGTGGGTGTCTTCTTAAACACCTGCTTGGCCATGGCATCCTGGAAGCGTTTGGCATAGAACGAGGGACGACACACCGACACCGTATCCCCATTATACAGAATGCTCTTGAATGTGTGCTCCAGCTTCTTCTCCAGTCGATAGGACTGCAGTATATCAATGATGCCAATGTAGAGTATGAGCCGTTCATCATTCTCGGAACGTGCGGGTATGCCACCAGCTGGCACATCCTCATCGTCCTCCAGAGTGACATCCATATCGGCGGTAATGGACTCCATGGCTGTGGAATGGGCCACCAAACGTTGACGATTCATGCTACGACTGCGATTTAGACCCGCCCCAGCAGAAGTGCCCGGTATGGAGGCATAAGAGGGTACAGCCTGCAGCGCTGGAAACTGATCCCCTTCATTGGCCTCATCCTCGTCCAGCTTGGGTCTTTGCAGCTTGGCACGTGCATTACGTATGCGTTCCTCCCGCTTCTCCTTGGCCGCCAAATCCAAATTGTGTATGCCCACCAGCAGCGAGTAGTCCATTATCTGAAAACTCTCCAGCACCGTACAATCTCTCTGTATGGTCTTCATCAGTGCATTGTACTTGTCCGTCTCCAGGAATATGCCATTGGGATGATGTTCGGCAAAGTCTAGATCCTTAAATGTGGGACTTGCCTTCTGTCGCTCCGCCTTGGAGGCCTTGCGCCTAAACGAAGACCCCTTCAAATCGTATTTGCAGTGCATCTTAATGTCCGAGGGCAGTAGATTGTTCATGGCCACCAAACGCACATTCTTGGAGTTATAATGGAAGCAGTACAGGCCAAAGAACTTGGGCAGCAAAGTGCGCGGATTCTGCGAGAGATTCATATAGTAACCCGGCAGCAGTTTCTGCAGGAATTCGCATTCCTTTTTCTGCACCGTTTTGATGATGAACTCATCATCGTCCGTCAAATAGAATATCGAACCCGAGGCTCCCGGATTGGACAGCTCCCTTAGCGGAGAGGCACACATGGAGAACAGAAAGTCATCCGGTTGAATGCCAAACAAATCTCTAAAATATCGAAAGGCTATGGGTGCATAGACCTTGAAACGAAAGTCACTGTAATGATGGGCGGGCGTTATGGATGAGCCATCGGGGGGAAACGAGATGGTCTCCGTCTCCCAGAAGTCGTTCATGAGCAGATCTCGCTTAGGCTTGCTGGCCAAACTGCCCACCGTGTTGTGTATGCCCAGTTGTATGGAGCCCATGATCTGTTTCGATTGAATCTTCTTATAGGTGACCTCACCGTTCTCCACCACACGACGATGTCCGATTTTCTTCTCATGCTTGCCACCGGTGGTGGAGGGATTTCGAGAGACGGTGGCATCCAGTGTAGAACTGGCGCTACGTACTTTGGGCAGAGTCACTGACTGCTCATGCTGCATCAGAGCGGAGGATTCGTAGCCGCCATGAGCCAAAGCGGCTTCTCTAAAGTGCTGTCTGGAAGTGCCTGGTTGGGTGTTGAGTAAGGGAGGATTAGGAGGAGGAGTTCGTGGTGTGCTGGGGGTTGCATCCTGGCTGCTGATGGCCGGAGAGGGTGGTGCTGGTGGATTTACATCCTTAGTGGGTGTCAACAAATGCTGCTGCTCTGGCGGCGACTGCTTTCTCCTCCTCCTGCTCTGGATCTGGCTCCTGTTTGTGATTGAGGGGCTGTAGTTCTAGCTGAATGCGGGTATCCATTTTCGTTCTGTAAGAGAAATAACGTAATGCAGTGCCTTGCAAACTGTGTGTGTGTTAAAGCAAAGCGTTTTCTTTAATTGCAGCTCGTTAAACTTTTTGAAAGCTCGGCTTAAACTCTCTGGGCGTTGTGATACTCAAACTGTACTACTACTGACTGCAGTGCTTCTCAAAATGTACACTCGTTACGAAATGTATTCGTACGCTTTGCTTATTTAGATTTCTTTGAAGTTCGTTTCCGAAACGAAAAATTAGGAATAACAAATATATGAAAATATGAGGCACACTTTTCATCAGGGTCTAGGCAATTAGAACTGTTTGTTTCATTGGTTGTGTCTCAAGAAAGGCTAAAACAATGCGTGCTTACTAATTTCTTAGTGGAATTTTGACTTTGATTCAGCGCTCAAACTTTCGGATTTAGCGTTTTAGTTCGGTTCATAATCATTTTAATCTTCAATAAGCAATTATATTTGTGTATTTTTAGCATTTTTCATGGCATTCCTTAACCAGCTATTGTTGGTTGTTATTTTAAGCAAGATTAGATAAGACAAGGTCAGGTTTTACACTTATTAAAATTTACTTATCGCTCATTGGGTAACATTTTTAAAAAATTGTCTTCGATAGTATTATAATCTACAATTATGAATTAACTTCTAGAAGGCCGGATGCAATCACATCCAGAAAGTTACCTAATATAAAGCGGTCTTCAAAAAAATAGCAGGTTTTGTATAGGACATGTGAAGTTTCTGTACAGTTCTTATCAGGGATGCAAACCGTAACCGAACAGCTAATTCCAGGTGATAAAGTGAACCGCAAGCCGAAACGGCGTCCCTTCGAAAATACTGTACAAAACCGAAAACCTCAAATCAAAACGGATTTATGTAGCTGCAAATCATTTTAAAACGTGATCTCACCGACCACTTAATATGCTGTTCATCAGTTAACATTCCTTCTTTGGAAGTTCTTAATTTCGATTTCTGTACGTATCGCATTTTCTTTGCGAGTCGATATTATCCTTATTCTGACTTCAATACAACATTACCCTGCAATCATTATGGACTATTTAAATGATATCTAAGAAATCATAGCATTTTAATAATTGAAGTAAAAGTTCGAGAAAAAGACACTTTAGGTGAGATTTGCCATTTTAAAAAAGCAGTTTAGTATGAGAAAACTTTCTGTGACAAAATTTTCAGTATTTTTTAAGCAAAAGCTTATCCAAATTCAGCTGGTTCCAACAAAAACCAGAACTAAAACTTTATAATGTGTTCGATCCCAACGGAGTATGGGACACCTAGATTTAAGGCCTTAGAAAATACGGAAAAATTAACATTCCAAAAGAGATAAAAGCACAAAATCGGCTTTAAGTTAAGTCCTGGCTTTAAGGATTGACATTCGGCGGAATTAATGGTGATGCTAGTTTTTAAAATTTTCAGCGCAGATTCAAGAAGAAATCGGTACGCTATACTTAAGGACGGTCTTTAATTGTTGAGATTTCACAGGATTTCGGCAAATCCAAGAAAATAAATTGTGTTTTCGGCATTTTTCGGACAGAAAGTTCGCAAAAGTCGGGATTTTCTGCAATAAATTGAGAGTGAACCACTAAACCGAACTCAAACCGTGTTTCAGTTGGCTTTAATTGTTAAGTGCTCTGTTGCAAATAGCTCATAATTCCAGATAATTGTGCCTAGTGTGCCTTCAATGAGTTCCACAAACTCATTTTGTCCTCCACATCTTGGAAACAAGAGCTAAATAGGAGCCAGTCTTGGAATCTATGAATATGAATTTATCATAATTTCATATCAACTAGGCTGCACCTCACAAGAGTTGGTAATTTCGCCGGCCAGTGTAATTAATTTTCATTTTGTTTAAGATTACACACTGAGCAGTGCTCAGTGAGCACATCTAACATTCAAAATCATGAGTAATAAAAATTTGCCCAGTCAAAATTTGTCATGTTTGTAGCATATTTCTATGAGATCCACTTGATAATATGACAAAACAAAAATTTATTAAGCACTTTAACTCAGGATGTGCGATGTTAGATGTGCGCAGTGTGAATAGCCTATACTCTTTGTTGGCATCCTTTTTGTACCGACTGTATAATTTGGTGAGCTGAGCAAGGCATTACCAATTGTAGCTCTGTAAGTGCAAAGCTTCTCAAACTGCGAGCGAGGTGGTTGCTCACTTGTTGATGATAATTAAGGTATTCCGAAAGGTGGGTTGGTGTCGGTGTCTCACGAGCTTTTTTCAGCACACCTTTCTCAATTCTCAATTCAGCTGTTTGTCAGTGCACAGGAATGACTAAGCCTACATAACAATTGTCACGTTCTCGTATATAATAACAATCATTTTGTATAGTTTTTGTTGCAATTCGAGACTTGAAACCAGCTGCCTTTTAAATTAGTTTCCACTTATCTTTTGTTTATATAATAAACAAGGCCGTAGTCGTCGCCGCCGTCGCGCAACTGCAAATATGTTTCTTATCGCGGTGAATGTCAAACAGTATAACAGTAAGGCATTTCAAACTGTAGGCCACTGTTAAACTGGCCACAAACAAACGGAAAAATTTGGTCTGTCATTGATAAAATTAAATGTTTGTTTTTTTTTTTATGAGAAAATATAGAAAATGTGGCCAGATACAGTTGTTGTTGGCTCATGTATGTTTTATTTTTGTCATTGTTAGACACTGAGAAGCGGATGTTCTTATGTATTAGCTGTCATACATATGTGATATATAGTGGGCGTTAATCTTATCAAAAACTAAATATTGAATGAAACATCAAATTTAAATGTTAACACAGTTTGTTGTTGTTGTTAACAACGCTACTGCTTTTGCTTATTGCTTTGCCTTGGTTTTTATTTGATGAGCTTGCAATTAAAACGCTTTTTGCTTTGTTTATAAATTTATTAGCGTACTTACACAAATAAAACACGAAACAAATGCTCTGCTAAAGGTCGCGGCTTGCTGTTGTTGTTGTTGTTGCTGCTATTTCGATTTCCAGTTCCAGTTGATAAATTGCTTTCATAATTTTACATTTATTTCAGTGTTTATATGTATGTGTGTATGTGTGTGCTTGCTGATGACGTCGTCTTGGCTGGTCGGCAAATGGCAAATTATTATTATTCAAATTATTCAAAGAGCGACCAGCGCATCTTCACATTGTTGCTGCCTTTTCGGGCCCTCCACCATGCACTTTTCATCTATGGAATTATTACTTGAATTTTTGAACAATTTTCCACTTTTATTTATACGAAGTTAAAAACAAAGTGAAAATAGTTTTATTTTTTCTTTTTTCTTGCAGCGGCTGCCACACACAGCTGTCGATCGTTTTCCAACACGGGTAAGTAATACGCGCAGAATGATTCACTCGCCCGTGTCCATCACTAATGTTAATTTCCAGATCATGTACATCCCTAATGTTAATTTCCAGATCATGTTAGTAAGCTCAGTGGCGCCATCTAGCTAGAGCTGACAGCGTGTGCTACGTGACACGAAGCCATTTAATAATTAAATAAGGAATATATGTACTGTTGTTAAGCCCTAACTAATTAGATTAGAGCGAACAAAAAAAGAAGCCAGCTAAGGCTTTGGGTTTAAGAAGGGGAGGCGTCATTTTCAATTGATTAACAGAAAAGCACGCCCTTTAATCGTTTTTTTTTTGCTTCTCAGCTCATTAAAAATACAGCAAAAAAAATTGAGTTGTCGCTCATTACAAATGCCCAGCAGCCACCACAAAATCGCCACCTTAGAATCACACGATTTGTAAATTGTCGCTTTGAGGGTGTGTTTAAAGCAGTACAACAATTTATTTAAATTTCCATAAATTCTAAATGAAATTGTTAGTTAATCAAAAACCAGTTTCCATGTGTGACAATCTGCCAATTAACTATGCCTCATCAGTAAAAAAAAATCAAATTGATAAAAAAAATAGAATGAAAACAAAGAAAATCAGCTGAAATCAGTGAATAATTTATGCAACGCACGAGTCAAGCAACCAACAAACCAAATAACAAAAGCACCAGACACCACATACATAGCCAATTAACGGCACTTTTTCTATGCTTCCTCCCCAAATACTCCGCCCCCTTCGCAACACATGTCGCTTTAAATATTTAAAAAAAATATAAAAAAAAGATACTCCGCTGATAACAAGAATGAAAAATAGAGCAATAATAATAGCAAATTGTTGAAGCTTTATTAACCGCCCTTTTTTTGCAAACGTTTTGCCAATCAATCAGAGAACTCACTTCTTGTCTTGTTTCACTTCATCTCTCAAAGAGATAATTGTCCACCGTCACTACATTTATCCATTTTCCGCTAAAGGACTAGATTATCTATCGATATGTTATCGAATTCCCAAGTGTTAGCACTAGGACAACAAAACATTAGGTGTTTTGGTGAAAGGTTCTATTTTGGTTTTAAATTAATTTCGGATTTCGGTTTCGATACGGTACCCAGTTTTTTATTTCGGTATACCGGTACGTACCGTTATAAGTAAAAATTTTTTTAAAAAAGGGTATAAGGAGGTGGTGGATAGTCTGCCCACTTTTTTTTTGAAGAAAATCCTAAGGCTACCTCCGAATGCGTGGATGATGCGCACTACTATAACTTAGATTTACACCTTGGGTACGTAGGGAAAACCCTATTTTTCTATGGTGAGAGTCGACTGCCGCACATTCTTACATCCGAGTTGATAAGAAAAAATAGGGGAAAGTTAACTTCGGCTCGGCCGAAGTTTTTCTAACTAAGACTACTTTTTGGACCTTACTTTTCTATGGGATCTATACTATATAGATGTCTGATTTCGACCAAACTTGGTAAAATCATGGAAAAGCATAATACACTGTTAATTACGAAATTTGGAGGCGATCCCATTTAAAACAAAAAAGTTTTTCTCACTAGAACTAGTTTTTCGACCGATCCTTCCTATGGGAGCTATATGCTATAGTCATCCGATTTCAACCAAACTTAGTGAAATCATGGGAAAGGATAGTAAGCTAAGAAATACGTACTTTGGAGGCGTTTCCACTAAAAACAAAAAAGTTTTTCTCACTAAAACTAGTTTTTCGACCGATTCCTATGGCAGCTATATGCTATAGTCATCCGATCCGGCCGGTTCCGACAAATGTGCAGCGTATTTGTACCAAAAGACTTCGTGCAAAATTTTGGTGAGAATAGCTTTAAAACTGACGGAGGAGATAGCATAGAAACAGACAGACGGACGGACGGACAGACGGACAAGGCTAAATGAACTCAGCTCGTCATGCTGATCAAGAATATATATACTTTATGTGGTCGGAGATGCTTCCTTCAATGCGTTACAAACATCCGCACAATTTTATAATACCCTCTGCAAGGGTATAAACACGTTTTTTGGGCACAAGATTTGGATAAGATATGCGCTAGAACGATGAGAATCTCGATTTTGGAAGCTATTAGATAGAAGGCGCAGGAGGAACGAATGACGCCAAACAAGTATCTACAGATGCCTCGACCATACGGCTGCCCTTAAACTGCAACACCTAGCAACCGGCAATATCTAATGGTTGATGAAAGCGCGGCTTGAACTTGTTACGGTGTCTTCAAATACGTACAACAGATCGGTACAAATGCCTGGCCCACTTTGTAATAGCGAAGAAAACGAGGATTTGACTTACTTTTTAGGAAAGTGTCCTAGCCTAAAAGATCACAGATGGGCGACCCTGGGTAAACCATGCCTTCATGACATACTAGACGATAGGCACAACGAGAACTGGAAGGGACTGGTATTCTAAAAATATTATAGGATACAGCAATAAAAATAGAGGAATGTTAACTTCGGCTCGGCCGAAGTTTGTACACCCTTGCAGAACTTTTTTAACTTCTACTTTTCGGTTATTTTACGGACCTTACTTTTCTATGGGAGCTATACTATATAGATGTTCGATTTCGATCAAGCTAAGTGGAATCCTGGAAAAGCATAACAAACTAACACGTACATTTTTTGGAGGTTACGCAATATTTAAAACGTAGCTATATGCTATAGTCATCCGATTTTAAATCACTCCCAAATGAGGCAATTTCCTTATTATGTCGGCTGTTTAACACTGTTTTGGAAGTTGGTCATTTTCCAAGCCCTTGGAAACGTGCCGTGGTGATCATGGTACCGAAAAAGGACAAGGACCCACATAATATGGACTCTTATCGCCCTATTAGCCTCCTGCCTACCTTCTCTAAGATTTTTGAGCGACTTCTTCTAGCAAGGCATTTGACTATTGACTTTTTCAGAGTGCGCTTCCAGATAAGCAGTTAGGATTTCCCAGTAGAACAGGTTCACAGAGTAGTTAATCATTTCCTCGATGCCTTTGAGAAAAAGAAATACTGTTTAATGTATAAATACCATTTTGACCTTGGAATTGATTTTAGATCTATGGTTTCTTGGGGAAAAACTCTTAGAGTTCAACGTAGATTAAGTTTCTGCTATACGCTTCTTCGATTAAAAATTTGACACGCCCTAATGTACGCAACTTCTCAAGAAATCAGCAATTCAAAAAGAATACTACCCCTTAAAAAAATAAAAATATAAAAAAAAACATTATTCAACAGAAAAGTTTCAGCCGTTTGACATTTAAAATAAAATTATTATCGCTTCTTCACGTTTCGTATTATTTTACGAAGTTAACATGTAAGAACTTATGATTATACATTATAAGAAATACTTTTTGTTTTGAATTGAAAACGATTTTTAAGCTGATTCATTATAAATTCCTCGCCAGAAAATAGGCGTTGCACGCTAACATACGTAGCTGGAACAGAAAGCACATCTTTTGAAATCTCATACAATTATGGGAACCTTATGGAGGAGTCTGACCACCAATTTAGAATGTTTTCATGGTTTTGAATACGTTTATGTGCAATAAAAATGTGAATGGATTTTAGTAGCTTATTTGTTGACAAAACTGATGAATATTTTTCACCAAATTTCGTTTCATGCAACATGCGTCAACTTCGTCAGCGCTTTCCGATAAGCTAGTATTAAAACATTCATCATTAAGAATCCCAACAAACAAAAAATTATACAAAATTGCCTTAAATCGTTTTATAAAACGATTCATTTTTTAAAATCGAAGGAGTTTGCTTCGGGAGGTCATAAATTTATAAGGTTTGATACATGATTCGGCTCGAAGGACTTACAATTGAAACATAATATGCTTGATTCGGGTCTTCGGGCTTGAGTAGACACATCTCTTTGGATATGAAATGATACTTACAAGCGCTAGTATGCTGCCACCGTTCCTATACATCATAGAATTGGTTGGTTGAAATCTTTCTTTAAAGTCCAAAGTCATAAAAATTATAAAAAAGTGACTTAAGTCGTTATATAAAGAGATTTTTTTTCAAAATAGAAGAAGTTTAGATTGGGAGGTCATATATTTATTAGGTTTGGTTCATGATCCGGCTCGAAGGATCAACCATAGAAACATAATATGCTTGATTTGGGTCATTGGGTTTGAAAAGCCACAAATGCTTGGATGGGAAAAGATATTTAGAAGCAATGATATGCGCCTCACCTTCCCATAAATCATTGAAACGATTGTTTGTTGAAGTCCTTCTTAAGAATTTGCATTGTTGGCTCTTTTCCTCCTTTTTTCCGCTCTTTAGATAGTTTGTGTGTTTTGTGTTTATGTTGCTACAATTATCTAAATACTGTAACTAATTTCCTTTTAATATTCCCCTGCATAAGGCTAAAATCTGCCTCCTCTAATGGCGCCCCCCTAAGAGTGTTAAACATCTGTCAGTGAAACACTAGCCGTCACTCTAAGGCGTTGTTATTGAGCATAATTACAGAGGAGGTGACCATCATCATCAGCAGCACTCCCCACTCTGTGTCAGAAACCCAAAACCAGTCCAAGCCAAGAGTCACTCACCTGACCAGTAGCCACACACACACACACACTGGACCTGGACTGGAGATGGATATCAATGACAATTGGTTTGCCGACAAATAACAAACTTCTGCTCGAATGTACGTTATGTGGCCACCGTTAGGAGCAACATTGCTGATTGTGTAATTAAATAGAATTAATGTTTAATTTGCTTTAATTTATTGATTTTTCCAATGAAATGAAATGCCAGGCCACCACCACCATAAAAGGGGGCGCTTGTTGTGGAGAGTTCACAACAATATCCATTGTGCAAGTGGATTGGTCACTGGGAGGGATATACATAACAATGGTTGGCAATTGTAATTCGAGATTTGCCATCCACATCACAAATTCTATTTTACGGCCAATGGCCAATTGTTATTGTGGCAAAACATTAGTTTATTGTTGCAATTGTGCGGATAATTATTAAAGGGTAATTCCGCCTGTTCCTGTTGCCTCCGTTCGAGTTGTCCTGCTCTTTGCCCTGGTCCCATTTTTACATAATTAAACAATTATTGAAAAACTGATTTATTATTTAATTGTTTGCCACTCGAATTGACAACAATTAATTAAGCAATGTAAAAATAAATAATTATAATCAATGCAACAGCTGCCAAAGCGACAAAAATATTGAAGTGACTCGAACCGAAAGGATAAAAAATGGAATATTAATAATATCGAATGGTTAAACTGCGGCGAGGACGGCAGAGGAAATTGCTTAATGCAGCAATTAAAATTTATGGCGCTTATTTTGCATTTATTCGGATGGCATTTGTCAACTGAGTGTCAAAACTATTTGAAATGGCCAAAAGTCGACTGAAATGTTTGGTTAATTAGGTAAAGTCGAGAATAAATGTTCAAAGAATAATCGATTATCGAAATGAATTGAAGTCCCATTAAGCAGCCACAGTGAGGTTCAAGTGAAATAAATTTTTGTATAATGCAGAGCTGCAAAACGGTTTCCGTTTTTTAAAAACTGTCAACCGAAGCATCAACCGAACGGCGTGCGAGAAAATTAATTACCTGAACCCGATCCGAACCTAAAATGATAGACATTCTAAAATTGATTGACTTTGTTGTTTGTTTGCTTAGTATTTGTTCAGTATTTTCCGACAAAGACTCAAAATCTCTTAGCAAGTAACACGAAGCTTTATTAAAAATTCGAAAAAAGTCGCTTAGATCCTTAATTCAAAAGTTTATTAAGTGATTCAAAAATGATCGACTGAAGCTCGTTTAGATCCTTAATTTTAAAGTTTATAAAAGGATCCAAAAAAGCTCGATTGATCTGCTTTAAAGAAAAGAAATGCTGCATATTATTTTAAATATTAAACGAATTGATTGCTTTTGGTTGCTGCTCGCAAACTTTCGAAGGTTTTGAAGTCCTCCTTTTTTTTATCTTGTTCAGCTCCTCCTTCGATGCCGTCTTTATCTCGTCAAGCGTAGCGTAACGTCGTCCTTTCATGGGCCTCTTCAGTTTAGGGAACAAGAAAAAGTCACAGGGGGCCAGATCTGGGGAATACGGTGGCTGCGGCATCATTAGTGTGTTGTTTTTGGCCAAAAAGTCGCGCACAAGCAACGATGTGTGAGCAGGGGCGTTATCGTGGTGCAAAAGCCAATTTTTGTTCTTCATTTTTCAAATTGCGCATAACTTGCAGGTAATATTCCTTATTGACCGTTCTTCCCTGTGGCAAGAACTCATGATGCACCACGCTCCTGCAATCGAAGAAAACTGTCAGCAAAACTTTCACATTCGACCGAACTTGGCGCGCTTTTTTCGGTCTTGGTTCGTGCGGCAGCTTCCATTGAGATGATTGAGCTTTGGTTTCCACGTCATAACCATAAACCCACGATTCGTCACCAGTTATGACCCTCTGGAGCAAATTTGGGTCGTCGCGGACGAGTTTAACATCTCATTAGCAATGTTCATGCGATGCTGTTTTTGGTCGCAATTGAGCAATTTTGGTACGAATTTCGCGGCGACCCGTCTCATGCCCAAATCATTGATAAAAATCGAATGGCACGAGCCAATCGATATGTTTAGGTCCTCAGCAACTTCTCTAACGGTGATTCGACGATTGGCCAATACCATTTTCTCCACTTCATTAATTTTTTCGTCTGTTGTTGAAGTGCTCGGGCGTCCGGCACGCTCTTCGTCGTTCACATCTTCTCGGCCTTCTGAGAACATTTTGTACCACCGATAAACGTTGCTTCGGTCCAAGGTAGCTTCTCCGTATGCCACAGTCAACATTCGGAATGCATCCGCGCACTTAATTTCGTTTTTCACACAAAATTTGATACAGGTTCTTTGATCCATTTTTTTGAATAGGTAAAAATCGAAGACGATCCAAAACACGTGCAAGCAAAGCAGCTGTCAACAATTAAGTGAACATTCAAAATGGCCGAGCTTGTCGGCATAAGTGAGAGACATGAGTACCAACATAACGCCACAAAAAAATCGAAATTCGAATATACGTAACCCGCGAAAATTCAAAATTCGCGATACTTTTTGAACCACCTCGTATTACGTTTGTGCAAAAGTATGTAACAAGCAAAAGGAAGCATATACGACCCTACAAAGTATAAATATTCTTCATCAGCATCAACAGCCGAGTCGATTTAGCCATGTCCGTTCGTCCGTCCTTCCGTCTGTCCGTTTGTCTGTATGTCTGTCCGTATGAACAAACAGATCTCGGAGATGGTAAGAGATAGAGGTTTGACATGTATGGGACATATGTTTCTTATACTTGCAGGCAGATAAAGTATGTTTTTCATTTTTGCCACGCCCCCTCCCGCTCCCACAAATTGGAAAAAAGTCAAAGTTTTATAGTTAGAAGGTTCGTACCCTCTGATTAAAACAGTCGAAAACGCGCTCTTTTTCTGATCAGAAATTAAACTTTTATCGGGAGAAAATAATACCCTAGCCGCGACTCTTCTTGAAGAGCCGCTTTTAATCCGTTCTTCTGATCAGTTTCGACTCATTTTCGAATCATTTTGCAAGTCTTTTTCGAGTCGTAATTCAATTAATCACATTTTGACCATTTGCACGAGTAAATTTCAAGTATTCTTTTAATCGTTAGGTATTAATCTCTTTTAAGTCAACATAAGGGTTCGTAAATGGGTTATTAAGGTGATTTAAGTTAAAACGATCTTCCAAATGTTGGGTGGTTTATTGTGAAAACCTCGTTCTAATGTTCTTCAGACAACAAAATGAAAAAATAATTTTTTGCCTGGTGAGTTTTCCGAATTTTTTCCAGCCCTGGTGCCGGATTTCCCAACATAGGAAAATCATATAACAAATGATTTCGCCTACAATCTTCACAAACTGAGTTTGAAGTCTTTTGGAGGAAAAATAGTTTTATTCATCAACATTTGACGGAAATTATCTCACCATTTATCAAATAATAATATCCTTAAAAAATCCCTACAGTCCTTCAAATTTGAGTTTCAAATAAAACAGATGAAAGAAAAATTTCCCATTACAAACTTTTCCGGGCATTTTCATAAACGTCGGAAAAGAATTTTCAAAATTTTCTTTGATAGAACTGAACGAAGGTTTATGCTAAATTTTAGATAAATTGGTAAAGCGGTCTAAGCTGTGGGTTGATAATCAGTCAGTCAGTCAATTGTCTGTCGGGCAAAGAACTTAAATTTCGGATCCCTATGGAGAATAAAGACAATATTAGAAGCTATCAACTAAGGTTCAAGCCATAAGCTTTGGTTTAATAAGTTTAAAGAGGGTTCGAACCACTGTACCTTTCGTAGAAGTTTTGGTACCTTCTATTCTTACTCAATTTATGCTCACTTTAAGTCGAAAGTTTTTTTCTGTATAGTTAACGGTTTTCATTTTGTTAAAAGCGACCTGAAATCATAAAAAAAACTTCTTTCTTTCCTTTATTTTCATCACTAACTTGCCCTAACAAATCGATTACCTCTAGTTGCAGCAGTTGCACAATTTAATTGATAAGATTAGAACTAAAAAAGCAGTTTCTGAAACTATTATTACCTAAAAAGAAACTATAAAGTTCCCACAAAATTCACATTCTTGATGGCTCACTCACAGCCCCCTCCCCCCTCACATGCTCTTTTTGCGAATGAGAAGGTGGCTTGGTTTTATCCCAGCTGTCCCCAAGCAGCACAAAGCTTATGACTCATTTGGATATCTACGTAATAAGCGACGATATAAAAACCAAACACAGAGAACATTTTCAAAAACAACACAAGAGAACATAAAAAGTTCCTGAGTCATAAACGAAGCTTGAGGAAGTGCAAAAGTCCTCAAAAAAAAAAAAAAAACACATCAAGTAAAGTAGTTAACTTTGGTTTAACTTAATGAGGGGCGTATAAACCATATTTATATATTTATTGATAAGAAAGCTTCCTCAATGGGGTCAACTCATAAATATGAATATTTTTATGATGGCCTAAACTTACCGTTACGATAAACAATGTCAACAGAGGTAATTCCAATTCCAATTCTGGTTAATGTTAAGTATGTGTGTTTAGTTGGTATTTCAAGCACGTGTCATTTGATTAATTTTGGTCACCCACAAATAGTTTAACACTCGAGACGACAACAGAAAACACGACAACAATAAACAAACAAAATAAATCGCCAGCGAAACGCGTGAGAGATCGCAGCTAAAGCGAACTGCGTCTGCGTTGTTCAAAGTCACACGAACGAATGCGGCGCGCTTCAGCAAATGCTCAAAGTGAGCGAAGAGAGAAGTTACCTGAGCAGCAGCTGCCTCTGCCGACTGACTGACTCACTCTCCGCTTCATGCGTTTTGTTTAGTTAATCATAAGGCACCGCATTACTGTTATTGTTCTCTCTCTATGGTGCGGTGTTGGTGTTGTAGTAGTTGGTGGTGGGTTCAGTTGAATGAGTCTTTCTTATCACGAGCCATGGGTCTTTATGCTTCTCTCAGCTGTTTCTGGCCTAACCGGTAGCGGTGGCAAATGATCTCTTCTTCTGGCGCGGGGGGTTCAGCCGCATTCCATGCACATTTCTTTTGCTCAGCTGCCCTTTTTCGTGCATTGATTTCTGTTACTTTACCTGAGATAGTGTCCACTTTCCGATAAGATTAACTCAATTTTTACAAAATTTCAGCATGGTCAGTAAGTTGTGTAAGAGTTTGGAGAGTGGGGGGATTGAAGTTTTTGATTATTATTGATAAAGAATAAGTAGACCAAGTGAATTTTGTAATTTTTTTTAGGTGATTGAGGTTGAGGTTGCTCAGAAATCATAAAAATGGTTGGTAATCTATAAATTTTGTGTCTGAAAACTTCGTGAAAAATAAAGGCAATGCATTCCTCTGCAATAATTCGTTTCGATTTTATTCTCTGAAAAACTCAAGCTCTTACCTAGCCGACTCTGAAGAAAACCTTACCGAACCGTACCGAACCGCACGTTTCTACTCCTAAACTGAACCGAAAAACAAACCGGTGTTTTTACGTATTTTCTGAACCGAACCAAGCTAGGTTTGGTTCATTATATCGACGACCCTAATGTCGTTTCATTCAATTAAAAATATTACTCGAAAAATTAAATAGTTTCTTCAACAAATATTTAAAATGTCGGAAATGGTACAAGCGTTAATATGTAGGGGAATATGGGGTGCTGTGATAATAGTAAGGTTTTTCGAACATAACTTCGCCAAAAATCAATATATTTTCATTCTGTAAATTTTGTATTTTAGTTAAAAGATGCATGTAACTTTGCTCAACATTAGTTTTTGTGCGCTTTTTTCATATCATTTTGAAAAAAGTGATTTTTTAACATTTCAAAAATTTGTGGGGTGATGTGAGCCTCCCGTTTAAAAGTAAAAAATTCGTGTTTTTTGGTAAATGTTCTTTACTAAACCAAAAAAATTATAGAGGTGTTCATTAAGTGTTGTATCATTGTATATGTGCAACTTTGCAGCAGAGCTATCGTGAACACCCTACGTTAAATTAGTTGATTTATTACATTATGATCTTTCTGACTGTTTTTGACATTCAAACAAAGCCATATATTTGGCTTATTTCAATTGCAGCTCACAAATGTTCACGATAGCTCTGCTGCAAAGTTGCACATATACAATGATACAACACTTAATGAACACCTCTATTAATTTTTCTTATAATCTGAAGAAAAAAATATCAATGAAAAATCGGCAGCCGCCTTGTTTTCTTATATTTACGAGCACGTTAAGCTGGTGGCTGTTGCTTGCCTTTCTTTTTTAATGTTTTTCGTTCTCTTTGGAGCGTTTTGCTTCTGCCTTTTAGCGTATCATTGCAACATTCTATTCGGAAGTTAAAATCGACTTTATTGCAGTGACAAATTCCGGAGGCTCACAACACCTCATACAACACTTTTTTTGACACAAGCCCAAAACAAAATTTTTTTTTTCAAAAATTCAAATTGATCAAAGATATTTTTATTATACTTTTTAGGCTCCAAAAAAATTTTTTTAACTATATTCACAAGCCAAAAAAAATTACAATATTATTTGAGAAAAAGTTCGAGTTCTGGTTCACCAACTTAAAGAACGTGTTGACTGATCGGTTGCTGGTCAAAAGTAAGGTAATAAGAAGAGAG
Source organism: Lordiphosa collinella (assembly GCA_018904265.1). NCBI lineage: Eukaryota > Metazoa > Arthropoda > Insecta > Diptera > Drosophilidae > Lordiphosa > Lordiphosa collinella. The sequence goes on along the minus strand of JAEIFV010000392.1, from coordinate 151,479 downwards.
AAACTTGACATAAGCAAAAACCTGTAATTTATTTTTGCTTGGGCCCAATATTCAGGTGGCTCACAACACAACATGGCTCAGAACACTCCATCTTCCCCTAATAATTTCAGAAACGCTATTTTTGCGGCAAGCTTCAAAATCATAAGCTTGAACCCCTGAAACGTACCAAATAATAAATCGCAGAGCTAAAAAATCCATGGAAAGAGCCGATCCGGTTTTTTCTTTGAACTAACTTACACACGCGGTCACCCTCACTGCTGTTGGCGCCTGATTTGGAGTAATTAGCCATAAAAAGCTTCTCAAACTGCCGTTCGGATTTGGTGTTAAACTATAGTTCCCTTTCTCATGTGCTAAAATTAGAATCGCACAAGCCAAGAGATTGAGAGGAGCTTGGCTTTGGCCCTTTGGGGCTGTATCAAGCCATTTTACATTTTTACATACTTTGTCGTTAAGAGATGATTACAAGCCAAAACAAATTGACCGCACCCATTATCAAGGCCTTATGGACAATACTTAAACTAGAGATACAAAATAGACCGCTTTCAGTTTCACCAATGAAGCCTTAGTTCGCGAACTATGGGTATTTTTGACAATTTGGGGTATCAGCAGGCTTCACCTAAATTATGGAATTAATCTACTCATAACATTCATTACCAGTAAGAAAATCTAAAATTTAGTTTGAAAATGTCTTCGGTGGATTAATCGCGATACGTTAGGCCGCCATAAACTGAAGTATATGAACAATATGATCCGTTTATAAGATACATATTTATTAATCTATATTTTGCAAGGGCGAAATCCATCAAACCGAGCCCAGAGCCTTTGCTTGGAAAAAGTTTCGGTTCAAAAAACCTTTTTAGTCAGTTTTTTTCAGAACTTATAAAACTGTCACTGTCACATTATCATTTCAGAACCATATCCAGGCTTGGTATTTTAGGATTTTGAAAAGAAGTTTTGGCTAAACTATTCCACGTATTTGAGGTTAGGCTAGCTTATGCTTAACAGTCCAGGCAATGATAGAAAAGATTTTGAATAATCCCTACAATAAATGATGTCCATTCGGGTATTGGTTAAGGTTTTTAATAGCTTCTTTAGCTGGACGCTTCCTTCTCATTCAGTTAATTTATGATTTTTTTACCAACAAAATGTCTCCACGATCTGAGATTCCGAGATATAAGCTTCAAACTAAAGCAAACAACGGGTTTCGAATGCTCGTACCGAATCTGGTCCAAAATTTTAAAGGATTGCTGCCTTGATATTTTCGAGTGTCTTGGAGCTTTGATAGCTAGATTTTGAACTCAGTTAAAACGTTGTTTTTAATACGTCTAAATGACATCTAAATTACCTTAATGGCCCAATTATTCTAAAGAAATTGTAAATTTTGGGAAATATCGAAAATGTCGATATTACTACCCTAAAATAGTTGGCGGGTTTAACGACTTTATTGTGTAATTTAAATCAATTATTAAAACCGAAACAACAAGCGTTATTTTTAACCGGTATAACCGAATCAAACCAAAACCGTAACCGAAATAAATTTTTTTTAAGTAACCGAAACAAAATAACCGCTTCCATTTCGGTTTTCTTAGTTTCTTGGATCCCAGAATCAATGTCGCACTTACTGCTGACTGGACTGTTAACAAAACTATTTTCAAGAATGCTGTCTTTTAAAATTGTATCAGAATTAGCTGATGTTAACATGAGTTTAAGCAAAACTGTGTCAGTTGAAACATGTACATATTCACATAATAACCAAATGGAAAGAAACCAATCTATTGAATTAAGAAATAGTACAATCGTTACATTAAATGCGTTTCTTAATGTTAAAAAAATCAAGTTCTAGTACCGATAAACTCAAATGGTGAAAAGAAAATTCTCTTAAATACCCAGAATTATATGAGTTATCAAAAGTAGTACTAGCAGTTCCTTGTACACAAGTAAGTGTCGAACGACTATTTTCTGGTGTTAAATTTATAATGTATCAATTACAAATCAAATTGGACGCAAACACTTTAAAAGCAATTATGATACTAAGATCAAATCATTAGAAATTTCCTTTTAAAGCTAAAATGTTTTTCAGCCACAGATTTGAATAATGCTCACAGACGTGCCAATTGAATTTCAACGCTTTGACGGACTATAATACGTGGCATGTTCTTGCGTGGACAAACCATCAAGCCTATTTGCGTTGACTAAAGACGGACTGACAAAAAATATCGTATACTTAATTGTTCTTCGAAATAATATGGATTTTCTTTGTTACATTTTCCTTTACACTTTTAAGAGATCAAACAATGAATATGTCTGTTTCGTTAATGAAATACTTTGAATTGATAAAAGAAATGGTTGGGTCTTATGTATTTTTTGCGATCGTCGTCTATAGCGCTTCATTTTTCTTTCTGCAGAAATAATTTAAATGGCAGAGCAACGTTTGTCGGGTAAGTTAATTTTCATATATTTTTTTCAAATATTGTTCTTTTGGTTTTCCTTATTTTAATTTGAGAGAATTTTAAGAAAAAAAGTTCTATAGAACTTTATAGCTTTCACCAAAAATGTGCAATAAGAAAGCAAATAACTATTTAATGATAACTTAAAAACCGATGGTATTTGCTAGTGAAGTCACCGGAACGCCCTTAAAAAAGCAAAACAGACCACCGCTGCTTTGGAAAAGTTAGGGTTTGTTGATCAGCTTTCAGTTTCGCTGTAAATAAATAATTTAATTTCAATTTTATCAATAGAAATTTACTGAAATTCAAATAGTCCCAATTTATAGTTAGTTTGACTAGCATAATAGCCTTTGTATCCCATAAACAACGTGCAAATGAAACTAGAATCTATATTCAGTTGCAGTCAAATAACATCTAAATGCTGTCCTTTTAATTATTTAACTAATAATTTGTTTTATTTTTACAATTATCTATAATACAATATATATTGAATATAACAGTAGAAAATGGAACAAAAAAGTTGTATAAATTAGTGATATTTAATTTTTTGTTATTATTTGTGCACTCTTTGCTGACTTTTGGTAGTTCTTTTGTAGATTTTGGTATCTGTTTTTATGCTTTAAATATTTTGTGGCATTTTGTAAACTTTTTAATATGGTTGAAAATTATGCTGTAGTATGCCAAATCGAGAGGTGACAGCATTTTAAAACTTTTATTTTCATGCCAAAATATTTGCCATACCGTCCAGTGTGAACTAGTTGAAAGTTTTGTTTCCCAAATTCGAGAGCAATTAAATAATTGAGCAAACAATTATTACAGCCACCCACATATTTATGTATGAAAAAAGTGTGAGCCCACTTTTTGCACATGTTATACAATTTCCAACTAGTGTTCGTCTGCCCGTGTATGAGATGAGTGTGGGAGGTAAACAAATTAAAATTGAAAACAAAATTTGTGAAGAAAGAAAGTTCAGAGTGCACACACACGCCAAAGGAATTTCCATTTGTCGTTCTCAATGTAATTTGTCAGTTCAAAGACCTCCGGAACGGGAGGCTGCACGACGACCTGCCAGGGATTCTACGTGCATTCTACGCTGCTCCTGCTTCCTTCGAGATGTTTACATGAGCGACAGAAAGAGAGACAAATGTGCCAAGTGTGCAGACGTGAGCTGCAGTGCAAGTACAGAAGGAAAAAAAATGTAATCAATGTATTTTTGTCACGTTAACGAAATGTAAGGCAGCTGCCTGCGCACAGAAAACATAAATTTGCACGGCACAACAACAGCCACGGATACGGCTACAGCTGAAGAAGAATGAGTCGGAAATCCCTGGCACAAAGGATTGTTAGGTACACAGAGAAATGTCACTATGTTTTTTTGGCACTAGCAATTATCCTCAGAGCTCTGAGAGAGAACTTCTGTGGATGCAGCTGCCTTTGGCGCGAGCTATGCGGCAGTGAATGTGTACAATTGGTAGGAACAGTGGGCATTCGCTTCAATGGACAGCAGTTGGATAAACTGAAAATTGATGATTTGATACCGGTTTCGAAGAAAAGTCAGAAGATAGAAACGCTGAAACATACAAACATTGAAATGAAAAAAACATAGAATTATATAAACACACTGACTGACTGACTGACTGACTGGTGACCGTCGCACAGGACAAACCAAAAGAGATAGGAAGCTAAATTTACAGTTTTACAGTAGCTTTATCTTATGCTGAAAGTGAGTACTAAGAAAGGGTTTTAGAAAATTCTGTCGGGAAATGTGGAAAATTCAAAGAAAACTGTTGTATGGAACCCTTTTGATGTTCATCCGATCAGGTTCAAATTTATTTTCAGAGATCTATATGAAAATTTAACGATGACTGCATACTAATTTTCCGGAAAATTCACCCCCTTGGTGGAAATTGGGTGGTAAAGGTTGTATGGATTGAATTTTAGTTCCCAGCGATTAGCTCCAAGCTCATTTTCAAAGTTACTCATACAAAATATGATCAACGTGACTTTCAACTTTTGGAAAGTCTACCCAAAAGTAGGGAAATGGGCGGAAAACTCTATGCAAATTGTTTGTTTATCATCCGATCGGGGTCAAACTCATTTTCAAAGATCTTCATGAAAACTCAACAATGACTGCATCCTAATTTTCCGGAAAATTCAACATAGAAACATAGAAACTTGAAACGTACAAACATAAAAAGAGTTTTTTTTTTCGAATTTTTAAGGAATTTTGTGTAAGAAACATATCAAAGTCCAATTCAAGTGTTCCTCATTTCGAGCCTCTACCGTAGCTCAATTGCTCAATTGCATGTTGCCTGTCCCTCTCCCCGTCTCTTTGCTGCCAGTGATGTGTGCCTTATGCCACGACTTCCGCACATTCACCCCCTGAATAACAAAAACATAAAATTGAAGAAAACTTAAGTGCATTATGCCACTATGTTCCGTCGTCTGCCAGCTGTCTGCACCCTTAGACCAGCTCCAGTTCTCTCTCTCCCTCTCTGTCCCTCTCTCTTTTAGTAATTAAGTCAAGCATTATCGTAGCGATATGCTGCTGCCTGAGGGGTTAAAATTTATGAGCCAAGCGCATTTGTTAGCTATTTATAAACTGGAACATCAAGTCCCAAACCCCAGTTTTCACTTTTCCTACCTTGAAAATATTTGCAGCATGAATCCCACACTATGATTCATCTTAAGATTGCGCTGAATAAGCAAAGTTAGCGGCAAGAGAGATTTGAGATTCGTCTTATGACTAACTGTCTCTCAACTTCATCATTTGCCTCACACGCCAAAAAAACTACTTTATACAAAAACATGCATATTGATTGACAAACGGAAATTCGACTCCTGGAAGGCGCCTCGTATTGCAATTTTCGCTGCTTCAGCAGCTTTTTGTCACTGTGTGTGTGTGTGTGTGTCTCTGTGTCATCATAAAGCGATATAAAGACCCCGCCCAAGTGGTAAAGAAAAATAATTTAACGATACCAGCAGAAACAGCAACAAGTCGCCCCTGTTGTGTCGTTACTTTGGCTGGGCTTGTTGTTTACCTTGAGTCAGTTGCTCCGTGCAGCGTGTAAAAACTAACGCTAACGTCTAAAGTTTCTGCCTCTTATCAGCAAAAAGAAGCGTTCTCGGTGCATTCACATTGTTGTTGTTGTTGCTGCTGTTGTTGCACTGCGGCGGTTTTGTAAGCGCAACTAAAAGCTTTCAAAGGAAGGCAAAACCAAAACGTTGCTTTAAGCTGGCATACAAATTGGCAGCTGCATTAACTAATTTCGGTTTTGCCTGGGGAAATTGAAAAGATGGCGTAAACAGAGGTAAATTTGATATAATTTAAATGCAAATTCATTCAGCAAATCATGCATTTACCTTTGGTTCCTTTCAAATGAGGTATTGTGCTCGATCGGAATGTTTAATTTGATTATTTTCTCCATTTTCTGGTTGAAATATTTTGGGTATTTGCTTGAGGTTCATCAATGGAGCTGCTATTTTAAATGTATTTATGACCACTTGGAGTGACCAGTGCTGGTCCTTGGAAATTGTAACCAATTTTATGTCTAATTTGCTGAGTAGATATGGAAATTAATTGCAAAATGTACTCACTATTCCAAACCGCTAGGGAAACTGATTAGTTCGGTTCATTGATTAACAGATATTTCGGTTTATAATATGCTCAAGACCAAGTAGATTTAATGCTTACGGGTTTCCTTCCCAATAGTAGCCGTCATAATTCTTATTACTTTACATATAAAGTCCCACTAGTTTAGTTTACATTCCCATCTTTTATACCAAAGTCTTTAGAGATTTCTGGGTTACCCCCAGAATCACCCTTATATCTACACTTTATAGAATGTGGTTTTCCACTTCCTGCATTTTTATGTTAAAACTCTTATAAAACATTAAAATAGCTTTTTTAATAATCAGGGATAATATGCAAGATCAGTAAGAGCTATAAATAGGCAACTGGGTCCTGTATAATAAAGGGTTGGCGGTGATTCTAGATGATTTTTGTGTGCTGAGCCCTTATATGTTTTTTGGAATGGTCCATCAGGTCTATGTTTTTTTGAGTAATTTGTGGTCTTAAAGTTGCATAATATGAATATTTTGACACTTTTTATGAACGTTTTGTGGGTATCCTTTTCGGTTGGTTTGGCTCATTTTAATATCTTAAAGTATTATTTCGTAATTCAAAAATATACTTTTCCAAACAATTCTGAGATTTTTTAAGCGAATATATATCTTTTGGAAAACTTGTGCTCTAATTGACCATATTTTGTGCCGCCCATTGGTATGCAATGGATGTTGTAGATAATTTGTTCTCACAAGGACCAAACAAGCCAAGTATTAAGGTATTAAGTAATAGATAACCAAGAAGTCCAAGCGGTCGAATCATTAATAGATTTTATTAAAAGCTATGATAAATCCGCTAAAGGAAATTCAAAAATGATTTTGGACAAGCTTGAAGCTGATGCGACAATGCTGCTGCTAAGGCTGGAAAACATTCCGGAGTTCAGCAAAGAATTAAAGAAATAAATCCTAAAGTCGATTTCGTGCCATGCTTCTTTAAACCAGCAATGTTCCTCCATAGCCCCCAGGGGCCGAGCGCAATCGGCTATTTACACGCACACGAGCCGAGCGCATGCCGATGTCGGGCATTTGAGCGTAAGCAAAGCTCTCTTTGCCTTCATTCGCTGCCCAGCCGTCGTTGAGGGCAGTTCAAGGCTGGGCTGTGTCGCTTTAATATCGCACACCAATACACTCTCATTTTTTGGCCTCGCTCTTCTTGAACATCGCTGCTTTAAACCTAGCCTGTCTGCACGCCGCGTCTGTTGAGACAGTTGCAGTAACTTTGTTCTGTACCTTGGAATATGTTGCTATTTATTTTTTGCCATGTCCTCGCATGGCTGAAGTATTTTGGTATCAACTACAGGAAAAAGTTAAAAAAGGGTACAATATACGCGATGGAGCGCGAGAGCTGAGGCCGTTACTGTGACTCAAAATCACTATAAAAACATATTGCCACTCTGGAAAGGTTAAGCACCAAAAAAGAAGCTGTAACTTTGGTCATTGGCTTGCAGTCATTTTCCTTTTTTTGTTTCTTGGGCCTTTGGCTAACTGTGCTGTTAGAAGTAGAATGCCTAAAAGTATCTGCAAACAAAAGGCCTTAATATAACTTTGAGTGCTCAGAAAATAAGAGCCCTGGAGACGTCGTTAATAGAAAAACGACAGAAATGGACAGACGGCGCTCTTCGCTATGCTAAAGATATGTCTGAAGACCTTGGCATGTCTATGGAAACACCCAGGCGAAGAGTTAAGAACTATCTTTTTAACGATGGCAGCAAAGACGTAAATTTGTCGTACGAAGATAAAGTAAGCGAAAAGGGAAAGGTTTGGGCAATTGCAAGATTAAGAGGGGAAATTTGCTTACCTTTCCCCTTCTGTTTTGCTGGACTCGGACGACAACAATTGGCTTAGTTTAGTGCAGTCAGCAGGCAACATACATGATAAGGTTAATGTGGGGGAGCTTCAGACAGAGCGCTAACGTCTTCGAGCCTTTGTAACTGCCGCAGGGAGCAGCGATCAAATGATAAATGATAAACTTAAGTTCAAAATAAACTCGAAATTAGAAGATTCGGTTGGGAAATTCGACTTCCGCCCCGGGCGGCAAAGCCTCACGCTACGCCACTGGTACACAGAGTATATTAAGTTTGTGCAAAAGTGTCCGTCTGTCCGTATGAGCAAACAGATCTGCACTTCCAGGCAGATCAAGTTATTTTCAGAGTATGTTAATATCGTCATATCTCCACAGTTAGGGACTTGTACCTGACTAATCGATTATTTAGATCGAGGAATTTAAGAACGGATGAACGATGACAGTCTAAGTTATGGGGTAAGTTATTTTTAAAGTCGTTTATATTTTTAAACCCTTGCAGAGGGTATTATAAAATTGTCCGGATGATTGTAACGCATAGAAGGAAGCATCTCCCACCACATAAAGTATATATATTCTTGATCTGCATGACGAGCTGAGTTGATTTAGCCCTCTCCGTCTGACCGTCTGTCCGTCTGTTTCTATGCTATCTTCTCCGTCAGTTTTAAAGCTACGAATTCTTTTGGTACAAATACGCTGCACATTTGTCGGAACCGGCCGGATCGGATGATTATAGCATATAGCAGTCATGGGAACGATTGGTCGAAAAACTAGTTTTAGTGGGAAAAACTTTTTGTTTTCAATGGAAACGCCTCCAAACTTTGTATTTCTTAGTTTGCGATGTTTTTCCATGATTCCACCAAATTTGGTCGAAATTGGTTATATAGTATGGCTGTCATAGAAAAGTAGAGTCTGAAAAAGTCGTCTTAGTGAGAAAAACTTTTTTGTTTTCAATGGAAACGTCCCTAAAATTGGCTTGTATTTGTTTTATATGCTCCCACATAATTCTACAAAGTTTGGTCAAAATCGGATGACTATAGCATAAAGCTGCAGTATGAATGATCGGTCAAAGAAGAAGTTCTAGTAAGAAAAACTTTTTTGTTATAAATGGGATCGCCTCCAAACTTCGTAATTGCTAGTTTGTTATGCTTTTTCATGATTCCACTAAGTTTGGTCGAAATCGGGCATCTATATAGTATTGTATAGGTCCAAAGAACAGTCTTATTTAGAAAAACAAACTGCAAGGGTATACAAAACTTCGGCCTAGCTGAAGTTAACTTTCCCCTATTTTTAAGCAAAAAAAAAAAGGAATTCCATGTGGAGTTTATGGCTACCTTGTAGACGTGCAGTCGTTGTGTTACGTGCTTTTCGAAAGTCTTGTTCGGCGTTAGCAGTACCAACAGATACTTATATTCAACAGTTTCAGTAGCACAACCATTTATGGATCATGTTTTGCGTTTCGTAGGGCGTCCTTTCATGTAGTTTCAATCATACATAATATGCATTACATATATTGGACTGCCAATTCAGAACAAGTTTAGGCTGGGTTATAAAAAAGTAAGCATTTCCTATTTGTTTCCATTCAAAACAAGTTATCAACGAATTTCCTCAAGTCTTGAAATTTCAGTGTTTTCTGTGTTGTCTCAAGTGGTTGCTTATTAAGTCATAGTCCAATGCTAAAGTTCAGAGCTCGCTTGGCGCCCCCATAAGTATGCAGCACATTTGTGTGGGTCTCGAGCGGCGCTTGCAGTAGGCGGCAGCCGCTGTTGCTCTTGTTGTGTGCATAGTCATAATTTACTATTTTAGTGGCTTACACACGCACACACCCATACGAGCACAATGTTGGCTTTTGTTTTAACTCTTCACCCCCACACACACACACACACACACACACACATGTGTAAGTACGCTTCACTTGACGCACATTGTTGTTTAAACTTACGCTCGGGGAAAAATCACACAATTTATAAGTGTTGAGCAGCAACAACAACAATGGGAAGACAATGGCGCCTGCTTTATATTAACAAGGCGCAAAGGCAACAGCGAAAAAAGGCAACGACAACAATATCAGAGCACGAAAAAAAAAAAAAAACTGTTGACAATGCCGCAAAACAAGCGAAAAACATTGCATAAACTTGGGCGGCACGCATAGAGAGATAGCTGCTGTGGGTGGGTGGGTGAATGGTGGGGGTGGGGGTTTAAAAATTTATGCTGTGGAAAATAATGCGATGGCAGCTCGCGAGTTGGTCGCCGCCGCCAAAGCAAAACTCTTTTCACTTGGCCATTATGTGGCTTTGATAGCCCGGCTGAGGTGGGGCTTAGTGTAATAACATATGTAGCATGTAGCATGTAGCATGAATGTATGGCATTATGTAACAACTAGCTGCATTTGAACAATGCCCATGGCAGCCTCTGTGAAAGGAGACGGGGTCCGTCCGCCCACCAAGTGTGTGTGAGTGTGTGTGTAAAAGCCAAAATATTTGAACAATTTGCGCTGCAGATTTCTTTGGCAGCCGCAAAAGCGAAGCTAAGAGCCTGCTCTGCGTGTGAGTGTGTGTGTGTGAGTGTCGCATCTTTCTCTCTCTCTCTCTCTGTCTCTCTTTCGCTCTGCAGTTGCACTCGTTTAGCATCGTTAAGCTTTCCACTTTCCGCTTTTGTGTGTCGGCCACATTTTTCGTGCTAATATCGTTAAAATGTTATTACAACGTAGTTTTTGCCTTAAATTTCCTCTTCCACCCAGAGAGAGAGTTGGAGAGAGAGAGACAGCTATGTGTGTGTTGCAAAATTATCGTTAGTTTTATTTTAGCCCCATCCCATGCTGCCTGGATTTTCGCTACATCGTGTAAAATTAATTGAATGTAGCGGCTGCTGCTTCTGCTGCTGTTGCTGCAGTGAGACCAGATGGCACAAAACGGATGTCTAACCAGGCAGCATAGCCACCAGTTACTGGCCAGGCGGCAGTGGGCCTTCAAATTTAGTTAATGTGCCAGCTACTTACCGCTGAGCACAGAGCTCTTGTAAGTCGAGAATCTTAAGTTAAAAATTTATAGTGTTTGGTGCATTTACTTGGGAATTATGTGGAAAACGGTTTACTAGCTGCAATGTCACGAGAATCCCTTAGAGATTGTTGGCTATGGAATTGGTGATTATCTCACCTGGCTCGAAATTAGTGGATTGCCTTTGGCGGTGCATGGGTACATGATTAGGTCCGAGACCATTCAATTAGATGTATCCCAAGTGTTCTACAAATCGCTTTCATTTTCATTTTTGGGTACACTCTCTTCTACCTTTGAACACATTGAGTAAAACTTCACCGATCTATCAAGCCCCACAATTTCAGAACTAGCTTTACTTTGAGTCACTCTCAGTTAATATATCTTATCGCATAAATACCTTCATTCGCTTAAACAAACTCCCTTTTTCCACTGCAACTTCGGCATAGTTCACCTGGCTTATCTTATCATCATTCCCCTTGCCTTTACCTTACTTATCATACGACTCGCTCTCTTTCCCTTTTGATGACAAATATTGATTTATGCTTTAAGCTTGCTTTTTTTTAAATGCTTCTCTTCTTTGGCTTGACTGCATCGAAAGTTGGGGCTTGTTAAATATTTGCTTAAATAAAGCATAGGCAAGCACATATTTTCTTTGGCAGGGCAGGACAGGACAGCACAGGACAGGGCGGGGTAGGGAGGAAGTGTGTGTGTTTTTCCCCATTTCATAACAAACATGGCATAAATATTAAATGAAAATGCTTCATTTCAGCGATGAGATAAATAATTTGGCCTTGTCTCGGAACCAGCCTACGCCCGAGCTTGCAATTAATGATGGAATACGCCTAGACTTAGGAGCGCACGGTGGGGCAAGAAATGTTTAATTTGAAATGTTCCAAATTATATTAAACTCGGCAGCTCTTCGATCAGCTCGACGGCTTACCTGCTTTATTCTCCCGAGCTCCGCACGAAGAAGTTTCTTAACTTCACATTACATTCATCCTTCTTCACTCAGAAAAAAATCCGTTCAAAATCTATCGAAATCAAGACCACCGCTTTTTCGCGAACTGTGAATGGCGGTGTCATTTCATGAACGCAATTTTTAGACCCGATATTCGATATTCATCGATTTTCATTATCGTTTAGGTGTTGCGTTTATACCATATTGGGGTCAGTTTACAAACTTTCGGTCTTCTTTTAGAAACATTTTGGTAACGTTTTAAGACCATTTGGTGCTCTTTTTGGCAACATTTTGGGAACAATTTTGGAACATCTCGGTCTCATTTTGGTAACTCATTGGGTTCAATTTTCGAACAATTTTGGAACATTTTTGTGAACCTTTTGGTTATACAATGAGACTGTGATTTTCAGACATTTATGATATTCAAACTAGCAAGTTTAAGCCGGCTTGAGGTCATGTTACGTTTTCACATAACATGAATAGTCAAACACAATACCACAAAGGAGGCTGGTCAACTGAACAGGAGGTTTAGGAACCATCCGGTTCTATCATTAGAGCAGAAGCAGAGGGTTCCTCATGCCAGCATTGCTATAACTGCTTGGGAATTTCAAAGCAGCATAAGTGCAAATCCAACACCAGAGCACCAATTGTTCATGATTTCCGAAAAACTGTTCACTTTTTAAACAGACGCGCCTGTTTGTTATATTGTAGTGTGACCAGAGCTAGTGTTTTGCAGTGAACGTCGGACATGCTTTGTGAACAAAATTCTTGAACGAAATGGTTTGAAATGGAGTCCGCTTGGGCTGCATTTTGGACCGCAGTTTTTTCCTAGTGTTCTTATTAGACTTTCGTTTATCTGGCATATTTAAGAAAGTCACTAAATTGCAATTTAAGAACATTTGAAGTAAATTAGTGACATTTTGTGAAAACCAGAGGAGCAAGGAAGCGACCTAAATACTCAACGGAGACTGTTATGCTTAGTTCGCCGAAAACTAGAGGATTTTATTCTTTTCGATTATCTTATTACCGTTTGCGCTGCAAAATTTCAAGTTTTTTCCTGTTTCTTATGATAAATTGAATATTTCTATTAATTCAACTGAAACAAACTGTTAGAATCCCAGGTATATGTTCCAAAACCACCGAAGAAACCAAAATAAAGTACGATCTAAGCACTACGTATACCATGAGAGCGTTAAGTTTACCGATGTAAAATGATCTATTTGTTTATAAAATTTAGGAACGTCTCTAGTTATTAAGAATTGTTGTTGTAGCTTACACATATTTCTACCGTGACCGTCTCACTGTGTCTTGTTCAAGGCTGCAAACCGATCCAGAAGCGAAGTCGCAGAACCAAACATTCTAAGTATGTAAATGACCTCGCACTTCTATTTGAAATAGGTTTCGGCTCAAAAAATAACTTGAGTTACTTTTAAGGTCTTATCAGGGTTCGGAATTGCTCACTAGCGAGCCGCACGCTCTGCCTCTGTTCAGCTCTCGCTCAGAGCCGAAAGTCGCTGTTCCAGAGCCGCGAGCACTAAATGGCTCACAGCTCGTGAGCCCCAGCTTCTGGCTGAGAGCTGAGAGTTACTGCAAGATTATGAAAATGCAGCTCTCGAGAACCAGCTCTTGCTCTCAGCTCATAGCCCTCGGCTCTTGGCTCTGATCTGAGAGCCCTACGTCGAGAGCCGTGAGCCATCAACCGGATCTCGGCTCGTGAGCCATAGCACTCGGCTGGCGAGTCACAGCTACTAACTTGAGAACGTGGAAAAGGTAGCCGTCTCTGGCTGGTAAGTCAAGGCTTAAGGCGATTATAAGCCCGTCGGTTCAAACCAGTTAAGAATTGGAAAATATCTAACTTAATGAACTTCATTGAATAAATAAAAAGGTCTCTGTGGGCCTTTCGGTGAAAATGCCTATATATGGGCCATATTCTTCATATATATGCAGTCAGATAAAAGTTGAGCTCAGAGCCAAGAGCTGTGGCTCAGGAGCCGAGAGCTATGGCTCACGAGCCGAAAACTGTGGCTCACGTGGAGAGAACTGTGGCTCACGAGCCGAGAGCCGGTTAATTGCTCACGGCTCCCGAGCTGTGGCTGTCAGCTCAGAGCCGTGTGCTGAGGCTCACATGCCGAGAGCTGGTTGCTGGCTCACGGCTCTCGACTTAGGGCTCTCAGATCAGCGCCAAGAGCCGAGGGCTATGAGCTGAGAGTAAGTGCTGGTCGGAACCGACGTGATCGGATGACTATATCTCATAGCTGCCATGGAAGGGATTATTCTTAAAAAAAGTTCTTAGTGAGAAAAACTGTTTTGTTTTCAATGTTGACGTTCCAAAACACTGCCATTATTAATGTTATATTTTTTTGAAATAGATATAAGCAATTTGATCGAATTCGGATAACTATATCTTATGGCTTCCATTGGACCGATCGGTCGTCAAAAGGGTCTCAGTGAGAAAAAATGTTTGGTTTTTTACGTAAGAGTTTCTTAATTCGGCTATTATTAATGTTCATTGCTCTCAAACAGTTTTGCAACATCGGGTGAGTATATTTCATATATGCGTCTGAAAATGAAACTCTGTGAGAAAACGACTTTGTTTTAAATATTTTTATAACACGCCTCCAGTACTGCTGGGGTCAGTCACAGTATTTACGTCAACCCAGCGTTGCCGAACACAATCGAAAATTCACAACGAATGCTTGCCGAAGTAATGGATCAGTAAGTATTAGAGAGAGACAGAGAACCCTGCTTTAACGTCAAAGAGTCTTGACTCGAGATTGTAGTGAGTACGTATGTCCTGTCAAAACAAAAGAAAAAAACCGAGAGAAAATCTCTCTTACCAATACTATGAGGCTAAATGAATACACACACATAAGCACAGGTCGATTTATAAAAAAGATAGAACCGTGGGTATGCAATCAACTAATGAACTCGAGCTGGCAAGAACTTGATGGCTTAAAAATCAAAAAGGTCGTTAAAAAAGTCAGATGGGCTCTTGTGAGATTATTTGATTTGGGGTAATATAAGGTTTGAATATCAAGATTAAGTCAATCTCGTTCATTTTTGGAGCAGTTGTTTTTTGGATTACGTGAAGTTCGTATATCGATCTCAATTTAATCTTGGGAAATCTTGCACCAAGCCGATTTCCAAATCAAATCAAGTAGGAAATTCGGGCATAAATCAATATAGGGTCTTCTTGATTTGATCCTACTTAGGGATCAACTCGAGCTCGGATAACAAACTCAAATTAAACCCGAGTGTGATTTAATTGAGCCTTTATCGATCAACTTTTTGAGGACCTATGAACCCAGGTTCGATAAGTTTTGGAACAAGTTCGCGAAACCAAACTAAGACTTTTTGTATGGGGACGAGACCCCGGACTGAACCTTTGGCGCATTCTTAGAGGTTTGCAGCTTTGGTCTTAAGCAAGCTTAGGTATTCAATTTCCTGCTAATTTTGCTTGCTCTTAGTAGAGTTTGCAACCAACTTCACTTTCTCATTCGTAGCTTTAGGTTCACTGTTAATGAGTTGCCCTTTTAAACTATCTAACAAGGTCCCAGGCAGCTAGAATATTACTCGTAAGCTTTGCCTTTATTGATCGATTTATAGAACCATTTAACATAAGGACAAATCAACACTTCCAATTTGGATCATCTGTAAAACTTGTGTGTCGAGAGAATTTGTATAGATATTCCGGTCCTAAAACAAACATGCAACAATAATCCACTCACATTTATTATTCCAAAATATAACCCAGTTTTTGGGCTTTACAAAAATTTTACAGGTTATGGGCCCAGGACGCTTCCACGCTTCATTTTAGCGAAAGCCAAAATGAGAAGAAAAACTATCTAATACATAAGAAATTTACGTAAATTAACTAAAAGTTAACATGATTTAATCCTTATTTAAATTCAAAAAACTTAAAGCACAGATGCCTCAGCCTTTGCATTAGGTGCGGTTTTTTTTTACTTTTTTTTACTTTTCCTTTTGCTGTTATTTCACAAATTATTGGTGAATGCCCAGTCATATGTTTGCATTATGAAGTGATCCAATAAAGAGAATATCGCTGGCTAAAATCAGATCTTGATATTCTGTTAACTTGAGAAAATTGTAAAGCCCAATCTTTGTACTGAACCTTGTACAATTGTTTCATTATCTAAAATCAAAATTTGCAAAGTTTTAAAATATCACAAGTTATTCCAGGGGACTTTTGAGAGACTCGATCCGACACATCCGACTCGAAGGATCTGAAAACCTCAAAGTGAAACGATTTCGTAATACATTTTTGGAATTCAAAGCACTTTTCCTGCACAATTGCCACTGTGCCAAAGCGTAGGCGTTTGCTAAGTTGCGTGTCTACTGGGAAATATAATGGCATAACTCGCAGACAGATGAGGCGCGAGAGAGAAGGACACAGGGTAGCTCTCATTCTGGAATACATTTATTTATATCATTTCTTATCTGCGATGAAAAGTGAACTATTAGCCAGTGGGGCTTGACCGAATGCGAAAGGCGCTCAACTGAGACGCTGACGGCGTGTGCCAAGTCCCTGTCCCCGTCCCTATTTAGGTCCGGCGAAGCGTGTCCAGATGGCCACGCGTCCTTCACCATTCTTTAGCCAAGGAAAGTTTTCCGGTGTAAGACTCCGGTATGGAAGGAAATTAAAATGCTTACAACAGCTGGCAAGTATTAACCCGTGGTTATTCTTCCATGTTGATATCCCTTTTTTTGGAGCTATGTCTTTCCTTGGGCTTATCTAGTGCCGGATATGAAATGAAGCTTCAAGCAGATGCACCTTTTTTTGTGAGGCTTGGCCATTCAAATGGTTATCAGGGTACTTTTGTCACACTCACACACACACACACAGCCGTAGGTGGTTGCCATTGTGTTTATCTTTAACGCCCGCAGCTTTCGCATTTTTTTGTGTGTGTGCTTAAGCAGCTTTGGTATCCGTTTGCTATCAATCAAAAGTGCGTGAAATCAAAAATGTATGCCTCATTGCCAGCCCAAGCACGCTTCAGCGCATAGAACATAGATAAAAAACCGCATGGAGCAGCAGCAGGCAGCAGGTCAACACCAGAACAAACCCATAAACTGGGCCACAAAAATATACATTTTATTAACCGACAAACAGAGAGCAGACACTCACACACATCCTCGCCAGTCCAGCCCACAGATGTGCCAACAAATGTTAACCACGCACCTCTGCTGGGACTTGGAGAATGGCCACCAATCAACTGCACGTATAAAGGTCCAGTGCTCTGTGGCCATGTGGAGAAGGAGACATCAAAATTGCATGAACTTGAAGTTGATTTGAATGTGGGATCCAAAGCTGGAAAAATGTCTCACCGCATGGACAATTCTCTGGAGCGTATCACAGGCAGACATAACCAAGCGTGTCATATGGTTTAGGCTCAAATCAGGCATGCGAAAATGTATGTACTCTGATCTCTACAAAGGTGTATGGGAGTAATCAAAAGTAACGGTTTTTCTTGGGACATAATTGCCACCACTATGAGCTCGGTAAACACACAAACCAACCCCCTGGCAGTAGGGAAATCAACGCCGGGCAGATGTTCAAAGGCAGGACACGCTCTACAGCACAGGACCTCCTCAACCCTTAGAAAAAAATACATATATATATATATGTGTATGCCTGACTTCTATGCCATGTTCCATATTGTAATCATTTTTTCAGTTTTTATTATTGTTGTTGTTTACGTTTACATGTTTCCATATGCTACGGAAATCCTTGATGAAAATTTAAATAGATTGCTTAAAGTTCGTTTGTTTTTTGTTTTTGTTTTTATTTTGGCAGTTTCCCTTTGTTGTGCTTTTGTTGCAGGTTTCTGTAATATTTTATGATGTGAACAGAACAAATATTGCAGTCCTTGGTTGTGGTTGGGAATGGAATAAGCCAAGTGTTTGCAGAAGGAGAAGAAGATGTTTGTGTGTGCCACCTTCAAAATGACCACAAGTGAATGCATTAATTTTATCTGGTCAATTGGAAGTATACGCCAGATTTGCTTTAGACAAAATGAAATAACGAAAAATCATTTTTATTTTAAGAGGTGATTTTGATTGTTATTACATTTTTCAAAAAAAGGTGAAGGCTAACTCAGTCACAACGAAGTTTACTTACCCTTGCGGTTTCTAAAAATCACAAAATTCAGCTTTAACTTTGTTCTTATAAAGTGGTTTATCGGGGGTGTCCTAGGAATCTGAAGAGATTTTCGTATTAACGAAGGGATTTTTTAATTGACTAGGAGGACTTTATATGTAAAGTGACAAAAATAGTGTCGGCTACTAGATTTTAGGGAAGGAAAACCGTGCGCATCAAATCTACTTTGCCTTGAGCATTCGGTTTCAAATTTCTCAACTTTTGTCATATAATCTAGTAGCCTAGCATTTTGAAGATGCTTCACATATAATCGAAAGCACTTTTATTTCGAAATGAAACCGCTTATGCGAAAATCTCTAGAGATTTCTGGGACACACCCAAATAAATAGTTTTTGTGATAGATTTGGGGCTCAGCTCTCGGAGAGGGTAAGAGCTAGAGGATCGACATGTACGGCCCTACGACTCTCCCGAAAATTGGAAAAATCGTCATATCTCTTTCAATTTTGTAGAGAGATGTTTCGTACCTTTGAGCAATATTTTGTAATCAGCATTAATCGATCAGTATTAATCGATCCTCCGAAGGTTTGCTACAGATAGGCTGAACAATAGTCAAGTTATAAGCATAAGAAAGTTCGATGAACTAGTTCTATTGAGGAAAACTTTGTTCTTTTCAATGGAAAAGCCTTCAAACTTTGTATTTCCTACATTTCAATGCTATTTTCAATTTCATCAAGATTAGGCTAAGTCCGATCACTATAAAGTATAGCTTTTCTGAAAAGTAGTCTTAGCAGAAAAACTTTTTTTGGTTTTAATGGTAACGTCTTTAAGTTACGCGTTTATTCATTTGATATGCTTTTAAACAGTTCTACAAAGCTTAATCAATATTGGAAACCTATAGCATATAGCTGACATAGAAACGATTGGTTCGAAAACTAGTTGTAGTAAAAAAACTTTTTGGATTTAGTGGTATCGTCTCCATACTTCGTATATATTAGTTTTCTAAGCATTTTCATTATTTTACAAAGGTTGATTAAAACCGGAAAACTTTATGGTATAGCTTCCATAGAAAAGATCTCCTGTCAGAGTTTCAGGCCAGCTTCCGGAAGGGTTACTCTACCATTGACAACGTTTATTGTCTTTCGAGCATTGCTGAGAGGTACCTTTCTAGGGGGAGAAGCTGTACGCCTTTTTTGTAGATTTCAGAGTTGCTTTCGACAACAAAGACAACCAACAAGCTGTATGGGACGGCACTAGCTTGTAAAACAGGGCTGATTGCTTTGTCCTCTCCTATTCGCCTTATTAGGTATAACGAAATCACAGACTGTCTTCCAGAAGGAATCTCGAGAGGCGGGTATGAAGTGAAGGCCTTATTGTATGCGGATGATATAATAGTTATATTCTTATATCTGAATCACATAAAAGCTTCCAAAAACCAATTGATACGCTGCATAACTACTGTATGTCACTTGAAGAGCGACATAGCGTCACCGGGCGTTATGTCAACGGGCGCTATTACCTGCACCAAAGATAAATTTACAAACTTTGACCTCCAACGTTTGAGCCCAACGAAGTATAAATGCTTTGGCGACCGCCATCTTTTTCACGGAAATTATATTATTTACAACCAACACTTAACAAAGTCAAACGGCGACGTGCCAACTAAAAATGACGAGTACTATTTCGACAATATGGACATCTCTTTCCATGGCAACATCCCTTTCTCCAAGTACTGGCAATTGCTGCCAGCCTAACATATCTACAATTTCTCGAACTCAATCAAAAAGTCCTCAACTGAGGCACCATCGATTCAGTCTAAGTCGTGTCTATTACGCGTAAGTGTGAACCTAAATAACTTAGCTCTCAACCGAGGCAACGAAGCCCTCAACTAAGGTTCCACGAAGACCTCGTCGAGAAGCAACACCAACCCCAACCGAGGCACCACGAAGCCCTTGACTAGAGGCAACATCATCCTCAACTGAGGCTCCTCAACCGAGGCACCACGAAGCCTGCGACGAGAGGCAACATCAACCTCAACTAGAGGTGGAGAACTATCAATAGTCGTCACCATCGATAGTCAGCGATAGTTTTTTCCAAACCATCGATAACTATCGATAGTATGTTATTATATACAAAGCCTACACAGGAAGAAAAAGATCCAAAAAATGATCCATTTGAAATGGATATGTCTTAAATATCCTTTTAATCATCATTAATATCATTTTCAATCATCCAACGGATCTGTAAATCGTCCAAAGGATATCAAATATGTTCATCCTTTGGACGATTTTCAGCTCCGTTGGATGAAAAAAATATATTACAAGATCAGTATTACTGATTCTGCAGCTTCTACAGTACTCATCAATGGATGGCGAGTAATGTGGCAGCCCATGAACTGTAATCTAGTGCCTCAAAGGTATTAAGTGCGCCCGCAGTCTCGGAGCTGGCAGCAGAATTAATTATATTACTCGTTTTTAGTTAACAATAAATTTCAACCCACTAAATTGTCACACAAGAGGACCCATCTATTGGTTTCTATCTCCACTCATAACCCACCTTAACGAAACATAATAATCTACCAGTTTTGACAAAATCAGACTAGCCTTTAAAAAAGGCAAAGCATAAGTTCCTTAGGCAAAAATGTGTTTTTCCTAAATTGAAAATATTTATATTAGACAAGACAAGTCCAAAGTTGAGGCGTTAAGAGCACAAGCCACATTGACCTCTTTTTGTGTGTGTTTTTCCTTTCCGGAAATTGTTAAGCAACTGGCCGGTGTGTCCAGTTTTCATTCATTCATTCACCCATTCATTGGCCATGCAAATCCCTGGCACACAAATTTACACCTTGGGTGCAGTTTGCAAAGCCCCTGGGATAATCCGAATTAGTTGCAAAATGCAGACGGCCACAGCATATGGATCTAGCCGGCTTAGTTTCGTGTCACCTTGCAACAACTCGGCTTCAGCATCTCTGTGATATTCTTCTTTTTGTTCTTGCTCAAACGCAATGCAAATTGAATCGTGTTGGCCAAGCATTTCATTTAAAATTTGTCAAATGTCTAAATGTTAACCCCAATGCAGTCAGCCGGCAGTGCTAGAACCCAAACAGAAAGCCATAAAATATGTATTGCATATTGCAATTTTAATTTTTCAATTCATTTTATGTAGAAAATTGTTACGTGGCGTTGTTTTTTCTTAACAACATTGCTGCTGCTGTGGAATAGGAGGAGCCACAGGAGTGCCACAAATAACAAATTGCTTGTCATTGGCATTGTCAAATGGGTGTGGACCCACCCAAAGAGCTGCAGCAGGACCTTTACATTTACAATTTCAATCTCGATTAAAATTCATTGAATCCCTGGCATTAGATTGTCACTGTCACGGTGTGGCACATTGGTGCAACATTTTCGTAATGTCAGTTGATAGTTATACAGAATTATTTTAAGACTCCCAGGAATACTTTTAGGAACTCAAAGATTAAGTTAGGCGGTTGGAAAGCATAATTTTGTGGTTTATTTCAAAAATTTGTTTTAATATCTCTGATTTTATAGGTTCAGTCATTAGGCCTGTGTGTTGTTGAATCAGTCAGTCAGTCTAAGTTAAAAAAATGGTAAGAGTGTGGCTAGCACTCACGAGGCATTGATGAGAAACACGCTTACTTCGGCTTGTGTTACACTATACTCGATACTTATAACTCGATACTTAGTATTCGGCATTCCATACTCAGTTCTCGATACTCAGTACTCAATGCTCATTACTGGATACTCAGTACTCTATACTCAGTACTCAATGCTAAGAACTTGATTCTAGGTAGTCAAAGCTAAGCAGTCGATACTCAGTATTCGACATTCAAGGTACTCCATATTCAGAACTCGATACTGAGTACTCTATGCTCAGAACTTGATACTTAGTACTCTACAATGGGCACTCTTAACTTGGAAGTCGATAATCGATACTATTTTACTGTATACTCAGTAATCTATACCAAGTACGCGATACTCAGTAATCAATACCAAGCACTCTATACTAATTACTCAATACACACTATTGAATAATCAGTACTCGATACTAAGAGCTCGCTACTAGGTATTCGATGCTTAGTACTCGATACTCAGCACTCCATACCAAGCCCTTGATACTAAATACTCAATACACAGTACCCGATACTCAGTACTTGATACTTAGTACTTGATTCTCAGACCTTGATACTAACTACTCGGTACTCAATAATAGACACAACACCATAAAATATGCTGAAATACTAAAATTTTTCGATGTTTTAAATCAAAAAAGATTGGCTATTTTCCTTTAGCATGGAAAACTGCAAAAATAATACCCATTGCAAAACCCGGCAAACCTCCTGACTCACCTGAAAGTTACCGACCAATCAGTCTATTATGTGGGTTTTCAAAAATATTAGAGCGACTAATTAAAATCAGACTAAATAACCATTTGGAAGACAATTGTATTCTACCCGATGTGCAATATGGATTCCGTGCTTCCCTAAATTGCATTCATCCTCTTGACATAGCCACCAACTTTATCAAACAAAGCCTTAATCAAAAACAATCAGTTGGCATGCTGACGCTAGACGTAGAAGCCGCTTTCGACACTGTGTGGCACAACGGCTTAATCCACAAGCTAATTTCTTGCAATACCCCAACGTACTTAACCAAACTAGTCCAAAGTTTTCTATCGGGAAGATACTTCTATGTCTGCTTAAATGGCACAGATTCCACGAAAAAGCCATTATACGCTGGTGTGCCGCAGGGGTCGGTGCTTGGACCCACTCTCTATAATATTTATACCTATGACATCCCCCTATTCGATAGTTGCAACTCGCTTATCTTTGCCGATGACACGGCTCTTTACTGTTCTGGTAGTTCTTACATAGACATTCAACACGAACTGCAGTGTTCATTGACCTCTCTATCAAGATACTTCGAGCGATGGAAAATCAAACTAAATGCCACAAAAACGAATGCTATATTTTTCACCAAAAAACGACACCCAAAGTTTTTACCAAACAGCGAGATAACACTAAACAACACCAAAATAAAATGGGAAAGCTCAGTCAGATATCTTGGCTTAAACCTTGACCAAAAACTAATTTTTAGCGATCACATTAGTAAGACTGTTGACAAAGTTAACAAGATGATCAGAACCTTATATCCGTTCATAAACCGCAACTCTAAACTATCCATTGACAACAAACTTCTAGTCTACAAGTTAGTTTTCTTTCCCACTATCTTATATGGATCAGAAATATGGGGTGAATGCGCAAAGACTCATGTGAAAAAACTGCAAACGGCACAAAATAAGATATTGAAAATGATCCTGAACCTGCCCTTTTATTATTCCACTGAATGGTTACATTCTGATGCAAATATCAAATCGATAGATGACTTCATCTCTCGTGCCAAAAGTAAATTCAACACCAAGAAAATTTTAATGACGCACTAATGAGTGCTGGTAGGTACTTCACCACTAATATAATTAGTGTTAGGAAGAACTAGCCAAAGTTTAGCTCTAAGTCTAATTTTAAGTTTCTTGCCAAGGTTTTTTCCTGCCTTTTCCTTGGGTAATTCTAAATTAAGTTCTCGAAAAATGTAAATTGTAAAACAGATTGTAATACTTTTTCAGATGTAAAGATGAATATCTAATCACTGACTACCACTGAACTGCTAGCTTTAAGCAAACTGTTAATATTACTGGGCAATAAAGCAAACCATTATTATTATTATAAAATCCCCCATGAAACAGCTGTCCGATCAACCAGCCTTCTTTTTGGAGTTGTGTGTCTCTGTTTAAAGTTTACGTCAGCATAACGTGACCTCGAGCCAGCTAGAAACTGCAGGTTTTCAAAAAATGATATCAAAACCAGTGTGGCTTGCTTTAAAACGGAAGAACTAGTACTTTCTAACTTATCTGGAGTTTCTACTCCTTTTGAATCGGGTATAAACAGGTAAAACCTTAGGTTCCTTTATATACAGAACGTTTAAGTCATAGCTTCAGTGCTTTCTAAAATATGCCTAGTTTCAAGTAGATCTCTTAAAATTGTTCCAACTAAAGTTACTCCTTAATAACCTATTAAAGCTGTAGCCGTTTGGTCTGCTTGTCAATCTCCAAAAGCTTTCATTTATTCAGCTTGAATACCCAAAGTTCTGATCATTTCCAAAACCCTACGTCGCTGTAGCTTATCATTCGAGGTCTTTGGCAATTCGGGCACAAAGTAAACTCCGCCACGTATATGATAAGCTCCACTCAAATGCCTCTCCACAATGGTTCTGATTTTATCCGCCTTTAAGCGTTGAGCCTCCAATGAGTTGGGTATCCTTACCACCGCACAGGCCGTGAGATTGCTTGATATCTCATCGGGTATTCCAAATACACAAGCTTCACTCACGCCCGGCAGGCGGAGTATGAACTCTTCAATTTGCTCTGGATAGATTTGAAAATTGTTATACTTAAAGACATCCGTATCCCGGGTCTGTATATACAAATAACCTTCGCTATCTAGATAGCCTATATCACCTGTTCTAAACCATTTACCATCCTCACTCAGGGCAAGCTTTGTGGCCTCAGGATTGCGATAATATCCCTCCCATTTGTAACGCAAACGGGCATAGATAATGCCCACCTCGTTAAGACCCAATGGCATGCCAAGTTTGTCCAGTACACGCAAGTCTACATTTCTCATCACCTTGCCCTCGCTACCAAGAGGACCTTCCACATTCTTGCTAATGCCACCCAACTCGGATAGACCATATCCCACTATGAAACGTGAGTTTCCTATTAACTCGTACATGCGACGAGAGACTGCCTTGCAGACCTTGGAACCAGCACCAATTAGAACGCGTATGGAGCTCAGCTTAGCTCGAATCTCTGCAAGATCCAATTCACATTTGGACAGCAAAGCAATTTGATGTGAGGCGGAGAACAGAAAGGTCACCTGATGTGTCGAAACCACCTGGAGTAAATACTCAACTGAGTAGGATCGATTGGTGATAATTCGCTTGCAACCGTTGAGCAGAGAAGCCATTAGGACAATGGTGCCCGAAATCCAATACAAAGGGCTGAAGGAGAGTAGTATGGTATCCCGAGTGTAGGTGTTGGGGCTGCAAAGAAAACAAACTTTAGGAGAATTCTAAACAAGGCAGCAGTAGCTCAGCAGCAGGCTCTTTAAAAGCTGCTGCCTCATTTCCGCAGCTTACTTTTTGCAATTTCCCAGCAGACTACGATGCGAGCGTGTTACACCCTTTGGCATACCAGTGGTGCCGGAAGAGCATACAATAAAAGCCGTGTGATCGCCATGTAGTTTAGGACAGGGCACATATCTACCAGAAATCAATGATAAAATTGGCAGTTCTCTTTTGAGTTATAAACTTACGCTGCTGCCGTAATGGCCTGATCCTGGTTACGCAATTCCTGTACATTTCTTACACCTTCCCTTGTACCATTGATCAGATATATGATTGCTGGTTTAACCAGCTTTTCGTTGACTCGTTGTATAATCTCATAGTTTTCCACATCGCAGAATATAAGCTTGGGTTCCGTGATGTCGTACATATACTTCACCGTCTCTGCATTTTAGAGAGAATCTTGAGTATCATCTTTTCTATCCTCCGACTAATTACCTTCTGTGAAATCAGGATGCAAGGGATTGATGGCAATGCCTCTTAACAAAGCCGCTATGACCACACTTGTTAGATTGGTGGTATTATTCGCTGAGATGCCAATCACATCGCCACGTTGCAGTCCGAGACGCTTAAAGGCAAAGGCAATTCTTGCACTTTCTTGAGCCAATTGCTTACCGGTTCGCTCTTCACCCGTCGGATCACAATGCTGCAGTATCTTGTCGGCATTCAGATTTAGTACACGTATAATAACCTCACCCAATGTCATCTCGGGCCCATAGAAATCCTTGCCTCGCGGTCCCTGCCAGGTGCGTGTAACGGCATCATACTGCACCGTACAGTTCATTGTTTGTTGATGATTGTTGATCGCTGATCGTTGACTAAGTGTTTTACTGCGTCTCATCTGATTTTTATATGACCCCTCTGACTGAGTCTGCGTCGTAAATAGGAAACAAAAGGTAAGCTGTTAATTGCTTGGACACGTTGAGTTGTCCAGCGATTGCTACTGAAATCGTGTCAACTAAATGGATGCTGGTTCCGTGGTGCGTTGCACTAATTGCTGGAATGTTATTGATGATGATGACGGAACACAGTGGAAAATATGGTAGAATCCAGTTTAAGGAAAAACGTCCACCACTTAGCTTATTTTGGGAATTAAACGAAATCATTGGGTGCTAAATCAGGGCTGTACGGCGGATGACCCATCAATTCGACGTTTTGGTCGGTCAAAAAGTCGCTTGTGTGATGTGATGTGTGAGACCTTGTCTTGATGGATGATTTGTTTTTCGGCGGTTGTTTTGCGAATATCTCCAAAGACTTCCGTCAAACAAATAGTCCTTTACTACTCAGAATGGATCGCCCTACGTTGCTCAAGCTATTTTTAAGCGATTGTCCAACGCGAACAAACCTTTTTTACTGCAAGGTGTTCATGCAAATACTTACATATGCTGGTGGAACCAATGTTTAGGGATGCCTTAATCTTTAACTCAAACGTTGTTTTCTGTCTCAACAACCGATTTTGGACGACCTTCACGGAATTCGTCGTTCACTATACTTTATCGCACTTAAAAGAGCTGCCCACCCAACAATTTCTCGTAGGTTTCTGGACCTACGAGAATTACGTAAGTTTCTATAAAAATCGAACTCCGCTTTTTGTTAGTATTGCGGGTTTCAAACGCACATCAGGTTTTACGATTGTTTCTCTAACTCTGTTTTTCTTTAGAGATGCGGATTTCAAACGAAAAATTCAGTTTTTGATCCGTTTTTGACCCGTTTTCGCTGTCGAGAAAGTGTCGAGAACGGATCCGAAAAGAACTTACGTTTTGCCTGCACAAACTGAGCGACAGGTAATACTTTTCCGACCGAAAACGGAACACGTTCTCGATAGTTTAGTAAGTAAGATGAGTTCATCGACACACACTTGTTGAGAAAATCCACGTCGAAGGTTGTGAAAAATAATCCATCGAAAACCTTCTCTAGAAATTGATTTTTTCAACTCACTGTAAACAACACAAATAGCGCTAGTACATCAAAACGATGTGGAACTATTATGCTAAAAAATGTCATACTTTATTTTTGTTTTACCACCCAGCCGACAATCGACCTCGAGAACGGATCCGTTTTCGACATTTTCAAGAAAATCTTGTTAAACTATCGAGAACGTGTTCCATTTTCGGTTCGAATAAGTATTACCTGTCCCTATGTTTCTGGCAGCAAAGCGTAAGTTCTCGATACACGTTTTCGGATCCATTCTCGACACTTTCTCGTTAGTGAAAACGGGTCAAAATGGATCGAAAACTGAATCTTTTCTGTTTGAATAACTGATGTCCGTTAGAAAGCCGCATCTCTAACAAAAAGCGGACTACGATTTTTAGAGAATCTTACGTAATTCTCGTAGGTCCGGAAACATTCGAGACTACACTTGGGCTAAATGTAAAGTTATCAACACGGTATTGTTTCTACTCAGATCGAAATGATTCTTAAAGCTGGGAAAAACCCAATCTTGGCTCTGGAATTAAGATCCATCAGTTCAAGCCGTCAGTTCAGCCTCCTATTCACAGTAGCAAAAATTTTCGAGAGGTGTCTACTTGCCTGAATTATGGCAATCTTTGGGGTGTGGTTGGCAAAATACGTTCCTTTCAGTTCAAGTTTAGAAAGTCACACGGGACTCCTGAGTTGCTAGCCAGGATGTCTTATGTCATTCTCGACGGATTCCAGGCTAAGGAATACCAGGCTTTTGATAGAGTGTGCCACGCCGGACTGCTTTGTAAGGTAAAAAACATCTTACCTCAACTACCTACCTCGCTTGTGAGTAGCTTTCTTACGGACAAGACCTTCTCAGTAGTCTTTAAAGGTGCTGTTTCCAGCGTGAGGGTAATACTTCTCTACTTCTCTCTTTACACTTATGATATGCCTACCGAACAATACACATTATGGATCCCCAAGACTTACTCATTCAATCATTTACTGACGACTGACCCATGCATCTAAGTATAATGCAACTGATGTCGTTCAGCAATATTCGTATCGTTTCAGGAAATGGTCGGAGCGATGAAACATCGAGCTTAGCTTAGCTAAATATGTCGTCAAGATGAGTGTCAAAGCGTCTTCCTGATCACTCAGCTGAGCAAGTCAGTCCAGCATTTACGCATGTCTAAGAAGCTTAGTTGAGTGAGTTACAAAACCAATGGTTCATTGAGCGCTCTGCTGTGCGGTCAGTTCAATATGAGCCGGTTCTATTACACCTGATCGCTCATTTGAGTAGGCTCAGACGCCTGTTTTCACGGGCTGACAGATACTCAGATACAAAACTCAGCCGGGAGATCAGGTCGTGTAAATTGGGCTTTAGGCATAAATACTTGGGAGTAAATCATATTCTCACAATCGGAACCCATATCAATGAGCTTCTAAGGTCACCTGGTATAGAATAGACTAAGAAGTCAGCCCAACGCACTAACCAAAAGACTCCTGCGCAGACGGAAAAAAGCAGGAAGAAAAGAAAGACGACCGAGCCGGCACGTCGCTATGTGCTGGGCATAGGCAGACTCTCAAAAGCAGCACAGTCGGCTCACACAGTATAAGCAGTAAAAGCGCCGCTGCGCTACCTAAGCTGAGAGCAAATTGAATCAGTTTTTGCGCTGCTCTCACAGCAATACAAAAATGTGATTGTGTTTTTTGCTGGCCCCTGATATAGACGAACGGCCGATTGAGCAAGTTCAGCAATTCAGCTACGTAGGAACCGTAGTCGCTGTGCCTTTGGGATGCTGTCAGCTGTTTGGCGATGCTCGTATGCTTATATCCATACTGGCTCAAAATCAGACTCTGCAAGTCGAACGTAGTGCCAGTGCTCCTATACTTTTCTTTCATTTGGAAAATTACAACTTCCACAGAGTCGAAAATCCAAACATTTGTAAACCGATGCCTACGAAGCATATTCTGCATATTCTGGCCTAACAGAACACGAAAATCAGAGCTACTCAGACGAGCGTATATAGAGAACGTCGACACCATAACACGCAGAATGAAATGGAACTGGATAGGACATAAACTGCGAAAAAAACTAAGAACAACAACGCGGAGACGGGCGGACACCTGGCGGACCGAAAGAAAGTTTGAAGAGGACAGGCGATAGAAAAGCGGAAAGTTTCGGGAAAAGTTGGGGAGGACTCAAAGCGACTGCTAACAACAGAGTTTGCTGGAAGAGAGAAGAGGTTGAGGCCCTATGTCCCACACGGGGCTGGAACTAGAAGAAGAAGAGAGTAAGACGACGCCTCTAGAAACTTTTCCTCAGATAATTTTCTAACAGAGAAGTATGCTTGCTTCATAATAACCTCACCTTCTATTCACTTGATAGTATCAATACACTGATCATTTTTTGTATTAACACAAATCAACTTACCCATAATTGTCACACTTACATCAAAAAGAAGTTAAGCGGATAAGTCTACACAATCATATGATTGCCTTCATATGTTTTCTTGTCTGTTCTTCCCTGGTATATACCGTATGACCGTAAAAACTTTAAGATTAAATGAGCCTTTAAAAATGTTATTCTTGATACAGATTTGGTAGCTAGGTTAGCATAAGCGTAGAGAGAACCGAAGACTTAGGAGCAGTGATAGGATCTGTGATAGGACATGTACAAAAGCTGTGCTCATTGTTATTAAAGCTTTCTTTAAGTGCGCTTCTAGAGCAGTGGTGCCCAAAATGCCAAAAGCCTATCACATGGGATAGGATCACATAATTCTGCCGGCGTCGCAGGCGAGACACGCATAGAGAGAGGGAATTCGTGTGTTCTAAATTTAGCACGCTTGCTCTCTCACGACGAGTGCTTTCTGCTTTTTGTTCTCTCACGAGCCATTTGTTCGTTTGCTTGTTGCTTGTTGTTGTAACATTCACTTCGTGTTTCTCTGCTAAGCACACAAGCGCAAAGCTTGATTGTAAGAGTTTGGGCACCACTGATCTAGAGCGTTCTCTCTAATGTGAGTTACTCTGTTGCGGAGTGTGAAAGTAAGTTCACTTAGCCAGGTAGAGGAGAAAGATTATGTTAGGGGTTAATGGTTATCTTTATTTATCAAATTTAAAACTGGGTTGTGAGCTCTTTTAATTGTTCCAAAACTTTACGTCGTTGTATCTTTTTGTTCGTAGTCTTGGGTAGTTTCTCCACAAAATACACTCCGCCATTTAAATGATAAGCCTCACTCAGATGCTCGCTCACAATGTTGGTAATATCTGTAGCCGTCAGCTTTTGACCCAACTCATCGAGCTCACGTACCACTGCACAGGCAGTCAGATTTGTGGCCACATCATCGGGCACTCCAAACACCGCAGCTTCAAGTACACCCGGCAAATGTAGAATAACATCTTCGATTTGCTTAGGATAAATGGGAAACTCCTTGCATTTAAACACTTCGTTGTCGCGTGTCTGAAAATGTATACAACCCTCCTCATCAAAGTAACCCACATCTCCCGTAAGTAACCAACGACCATCGTTGCTGAGAGCACTCTGCGTATCCTGAGGATTGCGATAGTAACCACCCCAACGCTGATTGAGACGCACCTGAATGTGTCCCGTCTGTTTGGGACCCAATGGCTGAAGCTGTTCATCGAGAATGCGCACTTGCACATTCCTAAGTAGCCTGCCCTCGCTACCCAAGGGACCACCCACATTCTTGCTAATGCCCCCCGTCTCAGTTAAGCCATAGAGCACCACAAAACGTTCAGCACCCAACAGCTCGTACAATTCACGCCACATATTGACAGGCATTTTGGAACCACTGCAGATAAATGAAGTCACCGAGTGAAGTTGCTGCGCCAGCTGTTTCCTCTGGGGTGACTTGGCCAGCAAGGACATGTGATGGGGTACTGACAGTAGAAAAGTGACCTGATGTCGCTCCACCAAGTCAGCAAAGTATTCAACTTCAAAGGGACGATTGGTGATCACACGCTTGCAACCGTTGACCAAAGAGGCCAACAGAGTGAAGATGCAGCTAATCCAGTAAAGAGGACTGAAGCAGAAAAGCACCGTCTCCGAGGGAAACAGCTGAGGACTGACAAGATGGTTATTTTTAAGACTCTGAGTAGATGTGGGAAAAGACTTACATTTTGGTGCCATTCAAGAGACTGCGATGCGAGCGCGTGACACCCTTGGGTAAACCGGTTGCGCCTGAGGAGGTAATAATGAAAGCCGTGTCGTCGCCACTCAAATAGGGGCAGGCAAAGCTATAAAAAGTAATTAAGAATAATTTGTTTTTTTGTCTCAGAGTATGTGTCTACCCACAGCGTCTTCTCATTGTAGTTCTCGCGTCCAGCCTCCAGTAAATCCTGAATGTTACGCACTCCAGGCAAACTTCCCGTCAGCAAAATGAGTTGGGTCTTAAACTTGCGACTGCTTTTGACCTGCTTCAAGGTCTCATAGTTGTCCAAATCGCAGAAGATTACCTTGGGTTTGGTGATCTCGTACATATAGGCCACCGTTTCTGCAGGGAGTTATAGTATTTAACATATCCTGTCTCCACATAAAACCACCACACCTACCACTTTCAAACTCCGGATGCATTGGATTGATGGGCGTTCCATTTAGCAATGCGGCTATTACCACTTCGGTAAGGTAGGTGGTATTGCTGGCCGATATGCCCACCACCTCACCACGTTGCAGCTTCAGTGTGGTCTGGAATGCATGAGCCAGTCTCCGACTCTGCTCCAACAGCTGCCCACCAGTCAAACTCTCGCCTGTGGGATCAAAGACCTGCATTACTTTGTCCGAGTGCAGACGCAGTATGAGCAGAGCCACTTCGCCTAGGGTCATGTCGGGTCCATAATATTCCTTATGCTTGGGCCCCGACCAGACCTTCTCCAGGCTATCATAGACAGTGGCTGCCATTTGTTAATTGACCCAACAAACTCTGTCAAAGACTAACTGACCGACTGAGTTTGGCAATGGCCCGTATATATAGAGATACCAGCTGCTTCGACTAGACGATCTGTTAATTGCCTTAACACGTTTTGAAATGACATCTCCACGCAGTTGCTGTCAACATGTTCTGATAAACTTTGGCGACAGCTGTCCGAAATGGACCATGTGTCGGGATTGAATTGAGCTTTTGGTTTGAGACGAGTATCAACATACTGGTGGGGGCTATCACATTGGGCTAAAGCGATATTTTCTCATGTGAATTTTCATTATATGCAAAAGAGTCCGTCTGTCCGTCCGTCTGTCTGTCTGTCCGTCTGGCCGGATGAACAAACAGATCTCAGAGATGGTAAGAGATAGAGGTTTGACATGTATGGAACATATGTTTCTTATACTTGCAGGCAAATCAAGTTTATTCTCAATTTTGGCCACGCCCCCTCCCGCCCCCGCTATATAGAAAAAACGTCATATCTCCCACAGCTTTATAGATAGAAAGTTCGAACCTTCTGGACATATTTAGCAGGGATGCAAACCGATTCGAAATAAGGACTGGTTCGGTTCAGTGGTTCACATAGTTTTTGAACCACCGGTTCGGTTTATTACATGGTTTTTGAAGCCAACTAAACCACGGTTTCGGTTCGGTTCAGTGGATTAGTCTTTATTATAAATTTAATGAAGGCCAGTTTCTGTTTTTGCAAATAACCCCAATCTTCCCTAAAATCTGTACGGAAAGAAATTCGCAACGCACTTTATGTTCTTGGATGCCGAAAATCTCTAAAATTACAACCCTTAAAGCCCATCCTTAAGTTTAACGACCAAATATTTTCATAATTATATTTAAAAGAAATGACGGAAACTTATTTCTAGGATCGCCCTTATTTCCGCCGAACATAAACCCTAAAAGAGTTTGCTTTAATCTTTTCGAAAATCTATTTCTTTTCAGACTTTCGATGGTAAGGCAGTCCAAAAGTTGTCAAAAACGCATTTCTGTTCAAGGATCGTTTTTAATTTGACCAAGTCTCAAGCCCTAAGCCATTTCTTTAGTATAAAGTCCCAGTTTGCTCTAAGATCTGCGCGAAAAGATATTTTTCCGAAGTTTCGAAGGAAAAGCAGTGCGACAACTTGTTAGAAACTCAATTATTTTGTTGGATCGCCCTTTATTTTACCTTATGTCAACTATTAAAACCTAGGTGGGACATACTATTTGATGAAAAATAAAGTTGGTTATAAAGAATTAGTTTTGGATGTAAGAGGTAGTAAGCCCCCGGTTATTGTTTGAACCAACTCTATTTGGTCTAGCTAATCCATTATATATTGAAAATTTTCTCAAAAAAAGCTATCTTATTCAGAAAAACTTTTTAAAATATTAAAGCTTGCGTTAAAGCTATAGCGCCTTTTCCCCGCACTTTTGCTTCAATATTTAAAATATAATGATTTCTAAAGTGATATGTGACTTTTTGACCATTTCGATACTGAATTCCTAGAGAATGAAATGAGAATATCGTCCGGTAAAGGAAATGATAACTTACGACAGGAATATTCAGACGTCGGTGGACAATTGCATGTTTCAAAATGGTTGGGTGCTACATAAATCCGGTATCAATAAGGACCTATCTTAGCAACTCGATCAAAATTCCCAAAATTAGTGCGTCTTGAGATTCGTCAGTGAACTGAACCAACCGAACCGTTTTCATTTGTGGTTTTCGGTTCGGTTCAGCATTTTTGAAGGGACGCCGGTTCGGTTTGCGGTTTGGTTCACCAGTTGAAAAAAGCGGTTCGGTTCGGCTTGGTTCGGTTCAGAACCGGTTTGCATCCCTGATATTTAGTATTCGGGATTCTCTATCGATCCGCTAAAGGAATTTTAAAGATCGGATGAACGATATTTGAGTTATAAGGAAAACAAGAAAGATAGTCGGTCAAGCCCGACTTTAACATACTCTGTACCTGTGAAGTGCTGCCCATCACCGTTGCGACCGGTGCTGCCCATAATTGTTTGATTTCCTTCCGAACCTTCTATCTATAAAACTGTTAGAGATATAACGCTTTTTCGATATTGCAGGTGCGGGAGGGGGCGTGGCCCCAGCAAATCGTAAATCAGTAATCGTAAATTAGTTTATCTGCTGAATGCGCCAATTGAAACTTAGTCTATTTGTATGAATTTCAAAACTAACTAATTCATGATTTTTCGCAAACGGCCCCACTAAAAAATGTTTGAACTTGATTTTGTTGACTTGATAAGAAGTTGTGGGCATTCCTGGTGTAAGAAGACCACAGCCCAGAAATAAACGGTTTGTTTTGGTTCAAATTAAAAATTGGTTTTTCAAAATAATTTCCTTCAAGTATGATTTACTACTTGACAAAGGCAGCAGCAGCTCTGCGGCATTGAAGTGTATGTAGTCATGACTTAGTCCTGACCTAGCATCATTTTGTATTCTACCTTTTTTCTTGCTCCCAGTAATTTCTCATTAATTCACAGACTCTGAAGAGAGTCGTTGCCGCATAAGCGGAAATTATATGTTTTTAAAAAAGTCCACAAAAACTCTAAAATCTCTGCAAGGTGTACCCAGCTCTTTATGACTTTTTAAGAGTAGTTCTTGAAAGTTCGTCACAGAAAGTTCTCTAACCAAGAAATATATAAAACTAAAGTTTCTCCAGCTTAAAATGAGTTTATTTAATATTATTTCCACTGCCAAAATTGCCAGCAATGAAATTAGTTTCTTGAACACTTTGTGTCTGGCTGCTGCTTTTCATCTCATGTTCATTGAACCGGTTGCCAATGTGCCGGCCCTTTATTCACTGTCTCCCCATAGCATAATTTCTACGATTAAGCACGGTTTGATCTGCTGGCTCAGTCTATTTCTGTCTCTGTGGTTACTGCACGCGCCTGCCTGGATTTGGACTCCTGTGTCCTTGTCGCAGTCCACTTTGTCACAGAGACAGAGCCCATATATAGTGATAGGTAGGTAGTCGCATCCTTGATGCGCACACGCTTCATTTGCGTGCTTAGTTAGGAAATCAAGCGTATGCTTCAGGACATCGAGCAGTCACAACTTAAAATGCAAGGTGCATGCTCGACGAGGACTCTGTCCTCCGACTCCGACATCGCCTCCGCGTGCGAACTCCGGTGCATGGCCAAGTTGCGGAGCATCGGGGAGCGGAAGCCAGTTGTCGTTAGTTGTCGTTAGCCGGGTTCAAGGATGGATTGTGGCGTTGAAAAATGAATATAAAGTTCATTCATTGATTTCGCAACTGAGAAACTGCACTTTACTTCACAACACGACACAAAACTAAAGTTAATTAATTACGCGGCAACGGTACGGCGAAAAGTTTCGTGCAACTTTTTATGGCCCTTTTATGACCTCCATTAAATCAGACAAAAACAGAACTCAAACTTCGGGCAAATAAACAGCTTGTGCTACATTTAACTAACTTCAAATCTCAGCAATTAAGTGGGCACAAATTTCGCGCCAGGGAGTGACACAAATGAGAAAAACGCGCGGTCGTTGCGAGTAAAAATGTAATCATCGAGCTCAACATTATAATTAACCGCAAAATGCAGTTAGGCCGCCGGCCAGAAATCGTGCACCAAGTCGGGACCCGGGGGTTGTTGTCAACCACCACCCCGTTGCCCCACGCCATTAAAACTTTTGCGACAAGTAGGCGAAAAAATTACTTAATTAAAATGATTGACTAACAGAAAAGTTTGTGCGAAATCATTTTGCGTTTTTTTTTGCGTTTTGCTTCGTCGTCGTAACTAGCTGGGAATACTTTTCCGGAACAATAGTTCTCTTTCCGTGGCCAGTGGCTGTCCTGCTCCGGCTCTTGCTCCCCTCTTTCGCTTCCTCTGCGGGCATTTATTGTTTGTCTTGGGCCAGCGGGCTATGAAATTTGTAGGAAGCTGCACGGACATAACAGATCTGGCGGCTAAGCTTAGATACCACGACGATGGCATCTTGTTGTTCATCTAACAAATTAGCGAACGCCTCAAGCGATGTTGTGCGTTTTTTTTCGCTTCCTTTTTGGTTGGGCCTGCGAAACTTTGAAGTGTTAATGAATGGAGCGGAGAGGGCACCGAGTTGCGGTGTAAATGACCGTTGGTTTTTGTGGTTAATTTTTGTTGTAATTGAAATTATGATTTAATTGAATTTGTTGCGATTGCAGCGTTAAGTGGGCATGAAAGGGGATTTTATGCGAAAAACAAAATGAAAATGCAGGGAAAACTAGAAAGGGTGAGTTTGGTAAATAGGTAAATAGTGTTAAGTTGCTTGATGTAATTATGGATTTAATAATTGTTATAATTAAATTTAGTATGTAAGCCGCTTGGGAGTTGGAGCTTAAAAGGGGGACTTAAGCCACATTGGTTCAGTTCACAAAATAGTTATTGGGTCATGAGAAAGTAAAACGGTTCAGTTCTGCATCTGAATTTATTACCCAAAAATAGGGGAAAGTTAACTTCGGCTCGGCCGAAGTTTTGTATACCCTTGCAGTTTGTTTTTATAAATAAGACTACTTTTCGGACCTTACTTTTTATGAGAGCTATACTATATAGAAGTCCGATTTCGACCAAACTTAGTGCAATCATGGAAAAGCATAACAAACTGTTAATTACGAAATTTGGAGGCGATCCCAGCTAAAACCAAAAATTTTTTCTCACTAGAACTTCTTTTTCGACAGATCATTCATACTGCAGCTATATGCAATAGTCATCCGATTTTGACAAAACTTTGTAGAATTGTGTAAAAGTATATAAAATAAATATATGCCAACGTAAGGGACGTTTCCATTAAAAACAAACAAGTTTTTCTCACAAGAACTAGTTTTTCGACCGACCGTTCCTATGGCAGCTATATGCTATAGTCATCCGATTAAGACCAAACTTTGTAGAATTGTGTGGGAGCATATAAAACAAATACATGCCAATTTTAAGGACATTTCCATTGAAAACAAAAAAGGTTTTTTTAACTAAGACTACTTTTCTGACTCTACTTTTCTATGACAGCTATACCATATATATGTCCGATTTCGACCAAATTAGGTAAAATCATGGAAAAGCATATTAAACTATGAAATACGAAGTTTGGAGGCGTTTCAATTGAAAACAAAAAAGGTTTTCTCACTAAAACTAGTTTTTCACCGTCGTTCCTATGACAGCATATCTATAGTCATCGGCGGTTCCGACAAATGTCCAGCGTAATTGTACCAAAAGACTTCGTACAAAGTTTGGTGAGGATAGCTTTAAAACTGACGGAGGAGACAGAATAAAAACTGACGGACAGACGGACAGAAGGACAGACGGACAGACAGGACTTAAATCAACTCAGCTCGTCATGCTGATCAAGAATATATATACTTTATGTGGTCGGAGATGCTTTCTTCAATGCGTTACAAACATCCGCACAATTTTATAATACCCTCTGCAAGGGTATAAAACTAAAAAAAACGGATGGATGGACAGACGGACATAGCTTTGAGATTGATGTCTCCCAGGCTGTTTATGCTGATCAAGAATATATATAACTTTATAGGTTCGCAAAATGATTCCTTCTACCTGTTACATACTTTTGCACAAACTTAATATACGTCTGTGTACCTCTGGTACAGAGTAGGAGAAAATTGATTCGTATATAACTTGTGTTTATTGTCTATTGATCTTTTCGTCAAGATATTAACTTTGTGAGGTCTATCTTAAAAATTGTTGCTGTGACAATTTTTTGCTTACTAGGGGGAGAGGGTGGAAGTTTTTCAAGTTTGAAACAAGCTCGAATTGAATCGGGATTCTACACCTACCTACGTTCAGAAATTTGTGGAAACTCTAGCTCTTACCAGTCTCTGAGCTAAATACGTGTTCATACGGACAGACTGGACAGGGATGGCTAGATCGACTCGGCTGTTGATGCTGATCAAAATATATATACTTTATTGGTTTGGATATAGGCTTCTGCCTGTTACATACTTCTGCACAAACTTAATATACTTGGATCCAAATGGATCTTTTTGTACCCATTTTCTAATGGTAACAGGGGATTATAAGTTTTGTAAAAGTATGATAAGGTAGAAGGAAGAAAGTTAATATCCTGTGGATCCAAACTTGGAATCCTTAGCGCGCTCTAGAACATTTCAGGTGCATATCCTCAAAATCGTGGTCCTTAAAACGTTTGCGTTTGGTCCTCGGGGGGGGGCGGTGTCCGAGGCATTGTAATTAGTTTTCATTGGCGGATGGAAATGACGCCAATCGGGTGTGTACAAGGAAGTACCGCCCCTGTTTTTTTGGGGGGGGTGGCTGGTGGCGGTGGGCGGGCGGGTTTGGGGGTGCATGGTCGGTTACCAGGGGTACCATGGAGTGTGTGAGACGTCCTCGGCCGACCCTATAAAGTATACATATGTCTTGATTGTGCTTAAGCAGGCGAGTGATTAAGCATAGTGAGAAAAACTTTTTTGTTTTCAATGGAAACGTCTCCAAACTTCTTATTTCTTAGTTCACTATGCTTCTCCATGATTCCACCAAAATGGGCTGAAATCGGACATCTATATAGTATAGCAGTCATAGAAAAGTAGCTTCAGAAAAGTAGTCTTGGTTAGAAAAACTTATTTGTTTTCAATGGAAATGTCGAAATTTGGAGGCGATCCCAATTAAAACAAAAAAGTTTGTCTCACTAGAACTTCTTTTTCGACCGATCATTCATACTGCAACTATATGCAGTAGTCATTCGATTTTGACAAAACTTTGGACAAAAATTGTGTAAAAGTATATAAAATATATATGCCAACGTATTTAGTTCAAAGCAAACTTAATATTCATTACACTTTAAAACTCTTTAAAGTAATCACTAATTAAATCAATTTCAATTTCGTTTCACAACTGCCAACTCCGTCATATCGTTTAATCACATAATGAGCAATTATGCCAATAAAAAGCGCAAAGGCAGAAAATGGCCAGCTGCAAGTTTGCCAAAGAGCGGCAAATGGAATGCACGTGTGGCAAACTGTCAACTCCCACCTCTCGCACGGATGGTGGGCAAAAACAAAGAGATTCGCCAAAATGAACATTTTAATTGCCAAGCTAGCTGGCAGTCAACTTCTAGAACAATGTGAATAGCTTTCGGTACGGAGGATTAGGCGGCCAGTTGAACTTTTGGCGTGTGCCTTAACTAGTCACATTACGTGCATATGTGTGAATTTTCTAATTAAAAATTTGGTGCTCATTTCCTTTGTAAGTTGAAGGCATTTGAACAGCATTTAAATTAAATGCTTTTTATATGCCAGAAGGGACCGAGTACACTTCCTTGAATACATACTCACACGCACGCGCTCACTCCTGTGCGCTCCATTAAGAGTGTAGCATAGTTTCCTTGGAGTTAAGTGCCCCGAAACTGCTTCGAATCAAATATGTAATTGGTTTGTGGCTGCTGCACAGTTTCCAACTTGAACCAAGACTCTACTGGCCCTGCGTTTCAGCCTCTTTTCAGAGGCATCTATTATGCATTTGTGTGCGTGTGGGTGTGTATGTGTGTTTGCAACACTTGGCAGGCTCTTAGGCGCTCTAATTAATTGTTAATTGCTCATTTGAACGGATTATTAGTCATGTAGCGATTTGTAATCACGCCTAAAAACACATAATTGCAATGAATTATTAAATTGTGCATATTACACATAATCGCACTTGAATTGTTCCGTCGTATACTTTGCCATTTTGAGATGTAAGCAATAATCCGTTAAATTTAGCACTTGGGTTTCAAACGAAAGTGCAGCATTAAATGGAATGTGCCATAAATAGTTTTCAAACATTAAGTTTAAGCCATCTGAGAATTGGGACTATTATTTGGATGTGTTGCATAATAAAACAAAAAACATATAACCTAGTCACTGGACTGAATGATGAAATTAGCTAAGCTAAACGATAAAGCTAAGCTAACTTCGTCTGTGCCGAAGTTTTTATACACTTGAATCAGATCATGCCTATGGCAGCTACAAGAAGTAGTCATCCGATCTGCGCGGTTCTGACATTGATAATATGTAAGCCTGAAGTTTTTAGCCGAAGAACTGCAGGCTTACTAAGTATAAAGGTCGTAAAAACAGTCACATAAGTACTAAAACGCTAGGCACGGCGTTGTTGTTCGAAACTAAACAAAAAGAGTCTTATAACATCAAAAAGCTCCTGCTTGTAAGCACTTTTGCAAACAAACTTTTGGTCTCTCACACTAAATCAATAAGGCCATCATGCTTTGGAATTCCCAAACAGTTTAAGCAACGCAGGCATGGCAATATATTTTGTAGGATCGACCCAAATTCTATCAATCTATCTATCTATCAAATCAACACTTAAAGACAGACCCTTTTTAAGTATAATGATTCGAGATTTTCCTGAATCTGCCTAGAAAGTTATTTCTTCGGACTTTTGAAGTAATGGCGAGTTTAGAAAATCGCCAAAAACTCATTTCTGTTTCAGGATCGCCCTGAATTTCCCTAAATCTCAACCCTTAATACCTTTTTAATAACGATAACAATCTGAATTTTGCTTTAATCTGTTTAGAAAGTATTTCTTTCCGGAGTTTCAAAGTTAACGCAGACCGGATGACTTCTTTTTGTAGCTGCCATAGGCATGTTCTGTTTGTCAAAATGCCATTTCTTTTGAAGTATAAAGTCCCAGTTCGACCTTAAAAATGGGCGGAAAAGTATTTCTTCCTAACTTTTAAAGGTAAGGCAGTCAGCAAAACGTTTTATATCTCATTTCTGTTCTAGGAACGCCCTTAATGTCACCCCATCTCAACTCTTAAGGCCATTCCTTGAGTATATCTTACCAACTTACCCTTAAATCTGCTCGGAAAGTAATTTTTCCCACTTTGATGTCAAAAACTTCTCTTAACCTAGCCCCTTACGCCCTTTGTTAAGTCTAACATAGGGAAATTTCCTTAAATAAGTTTGGAAAGTTATTTTTGTGGTTTTTGAGTGTGAGGAAGTTTGAAAAAACCTTAAATGTAGGTGTCCAATGGCCAAATGCCAAAAGCCTATACCATGGGATAGCAAATTTTCCCGGCTTGCTTCGCTGCGCCGCCGTCAGTTAAGCTATTTTAATCGATAAGAGTATCAGTTTTTCTTTTTCTTTAACTCTTATGCATCTTTCGCGGTTAAAAATAAAGTCTCTCCTGACATTTCCGATCTTGGTGGCGAACTTTTCAAATTTAAAGCTTACAAACACAATTTGATAAAGATCGGCCAACAAACAACATTTTCCACCAATTCTCCAACCATTCCTCAAAGTTGCATTGCATCCGGATGAACGCTATAACTTTTCAAATTTCGCAGATTGTGCACCATTTTCCGCCCATTTCTTCTGCTTAAAAACCTTCCGGGCAAGCGTCTAGCCAATCCCCAAAGTTTCACCGAGATTAAGAATTTTGCAAATATTGCGGTTTTTTGACCATTTTCCACCTCCATGGCCACCTCCATGGCCACCTCCATGGCCACCTCCATGGCCACCTCCATGGCCACCTCCATGGCCACCTACATGGTCACCTCCATGGACACCTCCATGGCCACCTCCACGGCCACCTCCATGGTTACCTCCATGGCCACCTCAATGGCCACTTTCAGGTCCACGTCCACTTCCACGTCCAGGTCCAGTGCCATCTCCAGGTCGAGGTCCAGGTCCCGCACACAGCCAGTGCAATGAAAAACGGCAGCCCGAGTTACTGTTATTTCGTTATTTCTTATACTATCCTTACAAACCAAGTTTAAAGCCAATCGTAAGGTCAAATTTTCCAACTTCAGAATTACAAATAATATCACTTACTATCCTTACAAACCGAATTTCAAGCCAATCGGATGAAAAAAAAAATTTTGCATATCGAATTTCCCGCGAATTTTCCTCTCGCGCAGATTTTTCGAAGTCGGGAAAATACGTGTCCAATTATTTATCATACTTTTGCTTACAAACCGAAGTTTAAGTCAATCGGATGACAAACAAAATTCTCACCATACAGACTTTTCCGACACTTTTCCGGGGAATTTTCCAATTTCCCATCATCGAAAAAATCACATTTCAATTCATTTCAAATACTATCCTTACAAACAGAATTTCAAATCAATCCGATTAATAATAGATTTTGGCATATCGAATTTCCCGGTTGTTTTCCTTGCGGGCAGACTTTCCGAAATCGGGAAAAAACGTGTCCAATTATTTTGCATACTATGCTTACAAACCGAATTTCAAGTCAATCGGATGAAAAATGAAATTTTCCCCAAACAAACTTTTCCGACGCTTATCCGGGAATTTCCCGACCCTACGGTCAAATTTTCCAGCATCGGAAAATCACATTTCAATTTTATTCACTTACTGTCCTTACAAACCGAATTTCAAGTCAATCGGATGAAAAATTAAATTTTCCCCAAACAAACTTTTCCGACGCTTATCCGGGAATTTCACGACCTACGGTCGAATTTTCCAGCATCGAAAAATCACATTTCCAATTTCTTTCACTTACTTTCCTTACAAACCGAATTTCAAGTCAATCGGATGAAAAATAGATTTGTGCATATCGAATTTTCCGAGAATTTTCCTTGTGGGCGGATTTTCCGAAATCGGGAAAACACATGTCCAATTATTTTGCATACTATGCTTACAAACCGAATTTCAAGTCAATCGGATGACAAATGAAATTTTCCCCATACAAACTTTCCCGACGCTTTTCCGGATTTTCCGCCCCGGCAAATCGCATCGGAAAATCACATTCATTTAATCAACTACAAACCAATTCAAGCAATATGACAAATAGATTTGCATATCGAATTTACGAACTTGGGGGATTAAACGGGAAAAAGTGTCCAATCATTTTAAATTGCACGAGGTGGACAATAGCAGCAGAATGTTCCCATACCAAACTTTTAAAATGGTGTCCTTAGCAGCTATATAAATCCGGCATCGAAAAGGACTTAAGTTAGGGACAAGAAAAAAATTAACCAAATTTATTAACTAGATTTTAAAACTTGACAGTGGACTGAACCGAACCGTTTTGATATGTGTAAGGTTCAGACTTTTTAAAAAATTTATTTCGGCATATCACTTCACATGAATAGAACAACTTTTGAACAGTTTGAAGTCTGTATGCTTTCGAGAAGCAGGCTTATTTAAATGAAGTATAATTAATCTGAAGAGACCAAAGATTTTTATACTCTGTACCAGGGATGCAACTCAGCTCATCGAGCTGATCAAGAATATATATACTTAATGTGGTCGGAGATGCTTCCTTCAATGCGTTCTTAGATCATTCGCTCGCATTGGCCGTGTTCAGCAGAAGAACTTGCTCCCTTATCAATTATACATTTCCAATGATTTTCCTGCTGAACTCCAGAGATTCGGTACCATGATAACCAATTTAACGTATCATGATAGCGGAGCATGTACCGAGGAAAAGTACGCTCCTTTTAAGTGATACTTCACTTAAATTGTGTACTCGCAATTTGTATATGTTTTTCTGATTCCTGCTCAGTGATCAATCTTTCTGCTAGGCACAGCCATTGTCGCTCTTTTCTATGTTGCTACTGGGTCGTCTGCCGGTAGCGCGCATTTTAGTTTGCTTATAGCTCCCCTATTGTTCAATTGTTTGGAGGTAGAAGTCCATAGACAACAAACACAGACGAATGGAAGTTAAT
Organism: Lordiphosa collinella; assembly: GCA_018904265.1. Classification (NCBI taxonomy): domain Eukaryota; kingdom Metazoa; phylum Arthropoda; class Insecta; order Diptera; family Drosophilidae; genus Lordiphosa; species Lordiphosa collinella. The sequence continues at coordinate 107,843 of JAEIFV010000392.1, read as the reverse complement.
TTTGATATCCAAAATTGAATCTAGCTGATTATAGATTATCGGCCATACTCCCATTTTCACTTTCGCAATTAGTTTTGCGATTTGGGAGTAAATCTGGTCCAAAAACCGGTTTGAAATCACAAAAGTTTTGCGAAACTGAAAGTGGCGCATGCCTGTATATCATTTACAAGAATTAAAGTTAAGAAGTTTCAGAACGATTGCTCATATCGAACTAAAATTGTTAAGAAATTGATCATTTTTGTCAGGGTATCACGCCGCTGTATTTATCTAGGTGTTTGAAGTTTTACCAGTGAGTTTATCACCAACAATAGCAAATGGCACAAGCGTGCCACAAAAACTTTAATTTACTTTGCGGTCAGCTTTTCCTTCGGCCTCGTCCTGCGCGCATAAAACATAATAAAAGCAAATGCAGAAAACCAGAGAGGCAGACAGAAAAAATTAATTTTCCACAAACTAAAGTCGTATAGAATTTATGTTTTGCCTGCATTAAAAAAAATAAACAAAGGGAACAAGGAAAAGCAAAAACAAAACAAGCAACCCAATTCAATTCATTGGCTGCAAAGATGGAGACATGGACATGGACATGGTCAACAGAGCAGCAGTCTCATCCTCCTCCTCCTCCTGACCAGAGGACAAACTTTGTGAAAAAAAAAACTTAAAGCAATTCTTAGAGGTTGCGTAGAGCAAGGATGAGGGCAAGGATAGGGGAACTGCAGCTAACCGCAGGCATTCAATTCAACTAGAAAATACAACTTTGCTTTGTTGTTGTTGTTGTTGTGGATGCTGATGTTGCTGCTGCGTTTTTATTAGCCTGGGCCCCCGAACAATGCAAAAAGCCTCGACTACCCTGCGTATAAATAATGAAAACAGAGCAAAAGCAACAGCAGGCAACATCCTTTGCGTAAATGTCTGCGGCTTTCAGCGCGCCAAGAAGCATTAACGCAGAGAGAAAATAAATACCAATGCAACACACAAAAAAAAAGAAGGAAAACTCTCGCAAAAACCGCATTTAAAGTTCCCAAGCAATTGGAGCAGAACAAAACTTTTTACTTCCACGCGCTGTCAGTGGGTTAAGTGCACATGCAGAAACTTGCCAGCAAATGAATATAATCATCAATCAGTATTTGGTTTTTTATTTTTTTGTATTAATTAATTTTAACTTTAACAGAGCACAAAATCCTTTGTCAATATGGTTGAAGTATTTGCTTACCTCAACAAAAATTTCAAACGTAGAAATGCAATAAACTCGTGAAAATTTGCCTTGCTTTTCTGCTTTGTTATGTAGGTGCTGTGGTCAGACTTCAATTTTCCTCAACAAAGTTGTAAGTACGTCCATCCATACGTACTCAATTACTCACCCTGCCCATTAACAACTTACCTATGCATAGACCAAGGCCCGTTTGACAGGCGGTGTCAACTTCACAACGTGAATAACGAGCGGTTCTCAAACAGTTCTGACTAGAAATATTCATTCTGTCTTAACTAACTTGATCTTCTAACGTCTTGGGTCTTTTAAGAAGATCCGTTTTTAACTTAAAATTTAGAATAAGAAACTGGAAGAATTTTGTAAACAAACTTTTGAATGTCTTTATCAACCAATCTGAGTCTAAAAGAGGAATCGACTGTCTGATCGAGACAGCAGAGAAAAGCTATCCATTGAAGCTTTAATGAACTACACTCAGAAAAAAATCCGTTCAAAATCTACCGCAATCAAGACCATTCGTTGACAAAAGTAGAGTAGTCCCGCTTTTTCGTGAACTGTGAACGGCGGTGTCAATTCATGAACGCAATTTTAAGACCGATGTTCGATCTTCATTAACGTTTAGGTATTGCTTTAATACCATTATGGGCTCACCTTGGGAACATTTTGGGGTCATTTTACGAACTTTCGGGCTTATTTTAGAAACATTTTGGTAACGTTTTAGACCACTTGGTGCTCTTTTTGGTAACATTTTGGGAATAATTTTGGAACATCTCGGTCTTATTTTGGGAACATCGCGGTCTCATTTTGGTAACACATTGGGTTCAGTTTTCGAACATTTTGGTACATTTTTGTGAACATTTTAGTTGTACTATGTGACTGATTTTAAGACATTTATGATATTCAAACTAGAAAGCTTAGCCGGCTAGATGTCATGTCAAACACACCACAAAGGAGGCTCGTCAACTAACAGGAAGTTCAAGAACCTCCCGGTTCTATCACTAGAGCAGAGCAGAGGGTTCCTCATGCCAGCATTCATATAACTGCTTGGGAATTTCAAAGCAGCATAAGTGCAAAGCCAGCACCAGAGCACCAATTGTTCAAGATTTCCGAACAACTGTTCGCTTTTTGAACGGACGCGCTAGTTTGTTGTAATGGAGTGTGACCAGAGGTGGTGTTTTGCCGTGAACGTCGGGCTTGTTTTGTGAACTAAAATTCGTGAAATCGAAATGGTTTAAAAAGAGAATCAAACGGAGTTTGGAGCTTTCTGGCATTTTGCTGGCGCAGCAGGGTGTCGGTGTGTTTTATTCAAAGAAAAATTTTCCTTAGTCAGGGTGCGACTACGCAGAGCAAAAAAAGGATATTAAAAAATATCCATTTGATGATTTTCGTATCCATTTGGAATGGATATGTCTTTAATATTCTTTATCATCCAACGGAGCTGAAAATCGTTCAAAGGATGAACATTTTTCATATCCTTTGGACGATTTTCAGCTCCATTGGATGATTGAATGGATATTAAAGATGATTAAAAAGATATTTAAGACATGTCCATTCCAAATGGATCTTTTTTTGATCTTTTTTTTTGTGTACCTATATTTACTCTGCCTCTGACCTTCTGCCAAGCCAAAACCCACAGCAAAATAAAAAGAAGATTTTAAAAACTTCAGTATTTTCAGTTGCCAGTGGCAGCTTCTCAGCTCACATTGCCGACCCCTAAGAATTCTAGAAATTCATCAACCATTGTTCAACCTTTGCTTTACCACTGCTCAACCATTGCTTACACATTGCTCAACTATCCTTAACGACACTCTTTCTCTACCCACATGGCCGACCGCTGGTCTACTGCGTTGGTTTTATAAACTTTAGCAAGTTCTTCAACCAACTCTTTTAATCAATGGCTCTGTGTGCAAATTTATATGGCCAATTGAGGTGGCAGAAGGTTGCATTTTGCAAAAATGTTGTCGCATTACTCGTAAGCCATTCGATTGTCTAATTTTGACGAAGTTTCCAACACAGCATAAAGACGCGCAAAATGGCAAAAGGTTAGAATTTGCATTCTATTAATACTTTCATCAACTTTTTACAAATTATAATAATTGCCAATGAATGTTACAAACATCCGTACAATTTTATAATACCCTCTGCAAGGGTATAAAAAGGCCAACAAAATCCACTGTGCAGTGCGCAACTTCTCTGCCTACATTGCAGACCCTGGATCTACTAAGTTGGATCTACAAATACTAGCACGTTCTTCAACCAACTCTCTTCAACAATGTTCCTGTATGGTTAAACTTTCTTAGTTGTGCAGATTCTCTGCTCAAATAGCTGACACCTAGTCTACTACGTTGGTTTTACGTAATCTACTTATGCAGGGAGAAAGAAAGGGGTAAAAACTTAAAAAATTTAATGGGGTATCGTTTTATAGGTTTTTCGGTGCTCCAATTTCATTTCTGGAGATATTTTTCCGATTAGGTTATCAATGAGCAACCCAAGAAAGAGACGGGCGTGGACTTCGTATAATATCCCACAAAAGATTTTCATATGGGGCACTTCTAAAACTTGTCCGATTTGAACAATTTTTGGTACACGCTTGTCTTATTTCATTAGGATCGGTCAATTTTTAGATGTAGCTCCCATACAACGTGAATAAGTATAAATTAATAAATCTCTCTGGCTTTTGAACAAAATTTCAAGAGAGCCTGGAGCCAGCTGTAGAGCCAGCACGAAAAAATCGTGTGCAAAAATATCGTATGGCGTTATTTATTTTAGAGATTATATTGGCTTTGGCTCGACTGGGTTCCTTTCCTGCCGGATATCGTTCATGGAACCTTCAAAATTGTACATTTCCGAGCTCGGGAGATAATTGGCCACTGTTTAAGCCACTCAATGCTCCTGGATTACAACCTCGACTTTTCGAATTTCTGCCGGTCAGTTTTCCATTCTGTCCCAGTGTGCAGTGGGAGTTGCCGACCCCAGGTCTACAAAGTACGTTCATTTTACGAACTCTAGCTATTTCTTTAATTCCAACCAATTCTTCAGCCAACTCTTATCATCAATTTCTCTAAATGCTTAAACTTTCTCAGTTGCCAGTGGCAGCTTCTCTGCTCGCATTGCCGACCACTGTGATCTCTAGCAAATTCTTCAACCAGCTCTCTTCGTCAATGTCACAGGTCAGGCTCACATCACTCTGTATCCTTGCACACACACACACACACACAACTCTGCGGCGGCCTGTCGATGTCACCGCGCGTGTCCTTGCTTGTGCTCTCGCATGTGCAGTATGTCCTTGCCCGCAAACGAGTTATAACTTAAGCTCACCTTCCCCCTCGAATTCTCGTGGCAATTTATTTTTCGCTTTGATGCTCGACTGCTCCGCGAGTTGACGTCGACGACGACGTTATTCTCTCGATGTAATTAGCGAAGTTTACTGTGTTTTTTTTACAGCGCTACGCAGGATTACAAATTGCCAGAACTGTGAGTGAATTTACTTTCATTAGCGTTTGATTAAGGCTGCCCAGCTACAACTATAAATATTCAGGCGACAGAGGTGAGTCCGGGTGAGTGTGTATGTGCGAGTGTTTCCTGGCTCGGAGTGGAAAATTGTATGTCAATTGAAATGCCCAGAAATCACTGTTTAAATTTGCATGCATTTGCAAGGCCAACGAGACAAAGGGACCAAACGGAAGCAGGTCAACGGGGATAACAATATGCTACAGCCTCGGACTCGGAGTCGGATTCGGGAGAAACGGTAACGCTTAACGCGCTGCAGCAGTGGGGCATGCATAAAACATAAGGATAACGAACGGGCGACACACACACATACACACAGACACACACAAAGGACACGGCCGAGTATTGTATAATTAAAATTGCATTCAAATGCAAATGCGTTAGGCCAACACAGATTAGAACCCTTCCATTTCCCTGGGCTGGCCCCGAAACGTCCTGAAGATGATCTGCTGCACTGGACAGCAATCCTATTAGTTCTGCTTAGGCAACACATTAGTGCCTAAGGATTTTCCCGAGTCCTGGCTAATTTGCAGTTCAGTGCAATCAAAACAATACGCTTCCTGTGTGTGCGTGTGTGTGTGTGTGCGGGCCCAAGGAGAGCACATCCTGTGCAAGGGACTGGCATATTTGCGCATGAATTATCGAATTCCCTGGCCTGAATGAAATGTATTTGCAAAAATTCCTGCGATTCCTTGTGGAAATGAAATATCGGCGAAGTGCGTTAGCATATTGAGTATTTTTTCACAACGAAGCGCTTAAGCCTGGGCCGAAAGGATATGCAAAATATGTGAGGAAAAGTTTAACATATTTGGAGTTGATTGCATTTTCGCACCTCCTTTCCTGAATGAAGCTGGATTAAAGCAAGTCGCTGCCGGGTGTTTATCCTAAACTGCATAAGCACGTGCGTCCGGGGCAACAGGTAGAGCCAGTTGGCACAGTTGTCCGCAGGTGGCAGGTCGCGTGTCGCTTGACGGTAAAAGAGAATGTCAAATGCGGGTCGCTATATGCATATGTCTGTTAGTATGTATGTATGTACTTTGGGCACACGTGCCCGAAACGGAAAGCCTGCAGCTTGACTGCCTGGCTTAGGTCTAATTGAAATGCATTGCAGGGCACACCAAATATGTGGGCTAACCAAGTATAAGCATCTCAGAATATTAGGGGTACTCCTGGCAATAGAAAAATGAATGAACTGTAGGCGGTCATGTTGAATTGTTGACTCGGAGTAGAGTAGAAGTCCAAATGGAAAATAACATTTATTTTAGAGTTTTAATGAAGTAAGAGGTATCCGAGAAGAGCTACTAGCTAAATGTTAAAGCAGAGCGTTTTTCAATGGTCTTGTTGGGAAATTGATTTGCTCCTTGCATGAAACCCCAAGGGAGTTATCTATTCTTGTCAATAGTCAGGCTGATATTAAAGCTCATTGATCCAATGTCATAGATGGCAATCTAATCCACTTTACTGTAATGCCTCTGAAACAAATTCAACAGCAATCGTCTGGATAGGTAAGTAGGAGTAGTGGATCAGCTAATATCCAAAGAACCCTGAAGGACTTTTAGACAGAAAAACTGTGAAATCTCCCAAACGTTCTTTAGAAGTGCTAACAGCATCAGAGTTCATAAGGTCATAAGGACTCATATCAAAGCAGCAAGCCTTTAAAAGTTTGCTGAGGGTTTCGTCCGGGGTTTCTTTCATACTATCTTACTTTTCTATGGGAGCTATACTACACAGATGTCCGGTTTCAATCAAACTTTGTGAAATCGAGGAAATGCATAACAAACTAACAATTACGAAATTTCGAGGCGATTCCATTTAAAACAAAAAGTTTTCTCAATAGAACTTCTCTTTCGAACGATAATTCGTACTGATGCTATATGTAAAAGTATATAAAATAAGTATATGCTAATGCTAAGGACGTTTCCATCGAAAACAAAAAAGTTTATCTCACTAGAACTAGTTTTTCGACGGATCGTTCCCATGGAACCGATCCGGCCGGTTCCGACAAATGTGTAGCGTATTTGTACTAAAAGACTTCGTGCAGTTTGGTGAAAACAGCTTTAAAACTGACGGAGGAGACAGCATAGAAACAGACGGACGGACGGACGGATAGGGCTAAATCAACTCAGCTCGTTGTGCTGATGAAGAATATACATACTTTATGTGGTCGGAGACGCTTCCTTCTAACTATGCGTTACAAACGTCCGGACAATTTTATAATACTTATTTGAAAGAGTACGGTTCTAATTTACCAAGCTATTTTATCCTTCCGTCTATAGCCGTCGGACGTTCTTTGAAAATAAAAGGTAGCCTCTTTTGAAGTTGTAAAGCTTTATTTTCCTGTTTAAACTCAAAGGTAGGTAGGAACGTAGGTTGTTTCGGCTGACGCCAGATGTGGGCACACATAGACCTTATGATCCTTGTTTGGGTACCATTTGAATTAGAAATTTAGGAGGATTTTTGACGATTTGGCGAATGCAATTAGTTGTTTGGGGACCTCTTGGCCGCTTCTTCCAAAGAAGCTAACAGTGGGGTGTCATGTAAAATGGCTTGACACAGCCCCAAAGGACCAAAGCCGAGCTTCTTTCAATCTCTTGGCTTGAGCGCTTCTAATTTTCGCACAAGAGAAAGGGACCTACAGTTTAACGTCGAATCCGAACGGCAGTTTGAGAAGCTTTTAATGGCTAATTATTACAAAGCTGGCGCCAACATCAGAGAGGTGTAAAGTTTATTCAAAGAGAAAACTTTTCATTGGACCACTTGCACAGCGGTCGTGCACACTAGCCGCTGAGCCACACGGCCACACAGTGGCGTGTGCAAGAGCTTTAATCTTATCGTGGCAGATGAGGTGCTCTAGAGTTTCTGAGACTTGAATTCCCTGCTGGTGTCCTCAGTTCTAATGCCTATTTAGCTTTGTCGCATTAGCGGCTTCTAGGCAGTGTCCCATCAGTATGCCTATAAACAGTCTACAGTCTCTTCTTTGGAGCTGGTGCATATATTAGGTTTGTGCAAAAGTATGTAACAGCCACAAGGAAGCTTTTCCGACCATATAAAGTATATACATTCTTGATCAGCGTGAACAGCAGAATCGATTTAGCCCTGTCCGTTTGTATGAACAAACAGATCTCAGAGATGGTAAGTGATAGAGGATTGACTAGTATGGGACAAAAACTTCTTACTTGCAGGCAGATCAAGTTTATTTTCAATTTTTGCCACGCCCCCTCCCGCCCCCGCAAATTGGTAAAAACATCATATCTCCCACCGTTTTGTAGATAGAAGGTTCGTTTCTTCTGGAAATATTTAGTAATCAGGATTATTTATCGATCCGACAAAGGAATGGTAAAGATCGGATGAACGATAGTCGAGTTATAAGGAAAACAAACAATTATGGGCAGCACCGGTCGCAACGGTGATGGGCAGCACTTGACAGGTACAGAGTATGTTATAGTCGGGCTTGACCGACTTTCTTACTTGTTTATCTCTTGTCTTGCTCATAATTTTAAAGATTCTGCATCCGGTTGTTTCCACTTTACGTCTGCTTCTTTCTCTGTTATCTCTTTCATCTTGCTGTGTCTGAATAACGACCTGTTTTGATTCCAGTCAAAGTGAATGTTAGCAGGCTTAAGGTCGAGGTTTGATTATATTTCAATAATCAACCAGAATACATATGAGGATACATATGAATATGAACAGTAGCTGTGGCTGTGTAGACGGCCGTTTCGGCTGCCGCCATGGCAAAGCCTTCGTCAGTACACTTTCAGTTGCTGCCACACCAACAAGCCATTTGCAAATCCTATTTATATTTCACAGGCGGCGAATAACGAGTTGAGAATTCCAAGTGCACAAATAGCACAAAATTTCAACTAGCTTTAAGCTCCGCTGTTTAGGGTAGCTGAAGGTATATGCATTGGCATTGAAGGTTGTTCAATGTATCTCTGTTGTTTGTGGCCACTATTTTTAATTACTGAAAAACTTGTCTCAGAGTGTGCTTAAAGTGTGCCACGATTTTCTTGTGTTCATTTATTAAAGGGGAATGCTCCCTTTTTGTATAAATACCAAGGTATTTTTATATTGTTTGTTTAATAGCTGTTTAGCGTCAGCTGAGTTCTACGGCTTTTGCAAGATTGTCTGCAATTTCATTCCCATCGATGCCTCTGTAGCTGGGAATCCAATAGACTTGCTTCTTTTGGAGTTGCTTGTGGAGTTGATGGAGCGCTCCTGCATTGCCTTGAATGCCGTTTGGCTGTCTACTTAGATGTTTATTTGGATTTTTTGAGCGTGTGTTCAGCAAATTGCTGTCATCTACTATTGGTTAAGGGTTGTTTTGTTTTACTAAACATGTTTACTTTTTCTTGTTTTCAAAGTAAGGCAACTCACTCAAATTGTTCAGTAGCTCAGTTGTTCAGCTGTTCAGTTGCTCAGTTGATAGGGCATTGTGAAGATTAGCGATCATTCGAACTAACATTAATCCTTCGTTGCTGGTCACACTGCGGAATATTGCCTATTTGTAAGCGACCTCTAAACTGGTTATGCTTTTTAACAATACATGTTTAATGAAAAAACGGTTAGGACTGCCACACAAGTATGCTACTTTCATTGAACAAACAGACATGCGAGCAAAAATCAGCTAACCAGTCACCGAACTAAGTGAACAAGTCACTGAGCAACTCACTGAGCAAGAGAGACGAACAACTCACAGAGCAAAAGAGACTGAACAAATCGTTCTGAAGAAGACTCACTCAACTTAAATTGTCAATTAAAGAAACATGTTCACTTGTTCAGTTTAGTGAACAACTCAGTTTTGTTCACTCACTCATGAACAACTCAATACTACTGCCATCGATTGCTCGCCTGTTCTGACGCTCTGCTGAAACTTGTTAGTTACATTCTATAAGTGCCGTTAAAACAGTAACATTGTAACAAAATTATATATATAATCAAATAAATTAAGTAAAACCACAAATACCGCAATGTCCGCATATAAATATCATAGCCAACGCCTTCTAGGCATAACCGCAATTTCAGTATTGTAATCAGCAAACAACCGATTGAGTGGGGTTCTCAAAACAATTGAATCATAATGCTATTTGAGGGACAAATCCAATTTCATGATACTTTGGCTCCACATTAATGAACTGCAAATATTTACCAAAGCTCCACAATTCAACCACCTCACCTCCACCGCCACCCATCTCTTGGTCTCCCTTTCCGTCTGCTAAGGGCACGTGGCTGGCGTTTCAATATTTGCTTGATGTAAATTTGAGTCAACTCTTCTCAGTTGGCAATCGAGCGCAACAAATCGCAGCTCAACTGCATCACATACTTTGCATATTAATGCCCACAACTACGAAGGAAAAGACATCAAGTGCAGAACTCAATTGTTAGTTTATTCACTTGTTTTATTCTTTAATAAAACTTCACACGACGACTACCCAAAGGCTTTTGCAAACGTGCATTCTTCTCGATCTTCTGGCCATTCGCAGCGCACAGAGAGCCAAATAGGAACATTTGATCGAAGTTTACGGCGCTCACGCCTCCATATATTAACCATAGAGTGGGTACCACCATTTGGCCGTTATTGTAGTTGCCATAATAAGTGTAGTAACCCGACTCGAAGCGTCGAATCAATAAGCTCAGCTGAAAGGGCGCCAATTCAAAGACCTTACCGGCTGTTTTTATTTCCTTAAGGTAATCGGTTATCTCACTTAGACGATTGTTCTTTTGGATGGAGCTCACATAGAGGTAGGACACAGCTACATAGTCCAAGTTTTGACGATGTCGATGTAGAACCTGCATTTCCAGGACGAACTGGCATTTGTCGAAAGAGTGCTCGGTCTGCGTTAAGCCCCACTTGAAACAGGCCTCCATAAAGTAATAATTGCCTTTGAGCTCGCCCCCACTTAGATGAGGCATCAGGAGAGGTTTCTCACAGGTGATGTGCAAGACTGCAGTATGACCATTATTCTGCAGTATTGCAGACAGAGGCACAGTATCATAGCTGGTCCAGCAGAGTGAGGGCTTGCCATGTTGCTTAAGCACCAAGGAACGCTTTATATTAATCGGCGATGCTTGACAATTGTATGCCATAAGGTAGTTTGCGAGGCGCCGGAAAAGAATGATACCTGCTCGTACATTGATTATAACAGTAATTGACATTATGCAACTAAGCACAATCCTGACGAGCGTTGATTCCGCAGCACTGGCTTTTATTTCATAAAAAAAAGACCAGAAATGTTGCAGCAGGGTTTCAATCAGCTCCAACAGCTTAGCTGAAATGTAAGGAAAGAAGCAGAGGTTAGTTTCAAACGATAATTAGGAGGGTAGGCTATCTGAGCAGAGAAGCTGCCTTAGGAAAAAGAGAAAATATTTGAAGGGTCGGCAATGTGGCAACAGGGAAAATATTCGTAGACTTGTACACAAGCAGTTACTCAAGCTTACTTTGGGTCGACACAGTGAGCAGAGAAGCTGCCACTGGCAACAGAGAAAGTATTCGTAGGCTTGTACAAAAACGTGTTGTTTGCCCTAAGCAGAGGCAGCTTTATTACCAGATGTGCCATCTTTATACATATCACATCCCTGGCATTACGTTTTAACCAAATTTTGTCATCATTTCATTCCTAATTAATCGCCTCCCTACTGTTAAGTGCAATCAATTGCATATTCAACCAATAATTACTCAAGAAGTTATCTGTCAATTTAACTCGGTACTAAAGCCTTGCAATGCACTTTGATTATCCAAGTGCAAGAGATTAATGCGTCCTTGCTATGCTATGCAGCTATAGGATCATCAAAGACCTCAAATATTGAATTGATGGCAAATGGCAGGCACTTGACCAAAACTCCATGTCTGAGCACAAAATTGTTAATTACCAATTGATGGGCGAACACAGGCGATAGGCAGAGCCAGCTTTGTTAACCCAAAGTGAGCCATTTAGAGACCCCCAACAGGTCATGGATGTGAGTTTGCTTTTGTTTTTGGGCCATGCTGAAACAGCATGGAAAGCGCTGAGCCATAAAACAGATAGGCCCAGAACAGCCAGCAAGTTTATGGCTGGACAATGTACCAGCGCACACACACACACACACACACACATCAGCTTATATAAATACCTAGCCTAGCGCTGACCTGGAGCCTGCTGCATCCTGGCTGTTAAAGTTCTTGGTTTTCGGGTCTGGGCGCGTGCTTCATAAAATAGTCATAATGCTGCATGTTTTTATGAAATATGAAGTGGCCAAAAGTTGCTGGCCAAGCTTAGTCCCACTCTCCACACTCGTTTATGACATATACGGTCCTAGGCCAAAGCTAAAGCTGAAGCTAAAGCTAAAATGTAAATATTTTGCCATGTAATTATTTGTGTACAGGACAACCAAAATTTTATCCTGGATGTGCGTGTGTGTGTGTGTGTGCATGTGTGTTGTTTGTGCGTTGTGTGCAGACTTAAATGTATTACCGAGCCCATTAAAAGTTGTAAAGTCGCCTGGGACAGGAAAACCAAAAAAGTGAAATTGCATGGGGATTTGGCCTTGGGCAGGCATGAAATAATCAGTTAACATGTGCATAGAGTTTTTGGCAAAGGCTTTAAGTATTATTGCAGGAATTATTCAAGCGATGGATTAGGCATAGTTGCTTTGTTCGTTTCTAGTAGGTCAGTTATCAAAATTATTAGAAAGTATCACGATTTAAAATCTATGCCAAGTCCAAGAGAGACTTAGAAAAACTGTCCATCAAAAAGGTAAATGAAATAAAATAACACAAAATACCCTCTAGTACGGCTGAAGTCAGTCACAGTATTTGCGTCAACCCAGTGTTGCTCTTTGTACAACGATTGAGGCTTATGTCGCTTTTCTGCATGGCATTTCGTCAATCGAGCGTCGCTCATGTTGCTTCTGTGCATGGCATTTCGTCTATCGAGCGGCGCTCATGTCGGTTCCTGCATACCATGACCTAGCGCGCCTGGAGAACAACGCTTGCAGATTATTGAATTTTATTATCAAAATTCCTGCTTGATCAGTTTGGGCGACCTGAGGCGGCTATTCGGAATCTTGTGACTAAATTTCGCACCAAATTTAGATTATTGGACATTATACCACCAACACGCACACGTAGAGTGCGGACAAAGAGGAAAATATCGCTGCTGTAACCGCCAGTGTTGTTAATGACCGTGACTTATTGATTCGGCGCCGTTCGCTGCGATTGGGCCTCTGTTACTCCACCCTCTACGTGGAAAATTTTGCGGAATGATTTGGGTATAAAACCTTTTAAAATACAGCTGGTTCAAGAATTGCAGCCACACGACCTACCACAACGGCTAACTTTTGGTGAATGGGCGCTGGCAAAGTTGGATGAAGATCCACTTTTCTTATCGGAACATTGTGTTCAGCGTCAAAGCTCATTTCTGGTAGGATGAATAGAATGCACTGTTTGGTTTGGATAATGAGATGACGAAGGTGACGAAGGCAGGAACGTTACTGTGAATGATTACAAACTTTTTTTGCTCCAAATGGAAGAGCTGGACTTGGCTGACATGTGGTTTCAACAAGATGGTTTAACAATGCACTGTGGGACAAAAATCTCATTATTTGGCCAAAACTCTGTCATTTCTACACCAGACTATTTAGGAAGCTGAAATTACGAGGAACATTGGTAGCTCATCGATCTCCTGATCGGAAAAATATCGGCAGAAATGAAATTGGAGCGCCGAAAAACCTATAAAACGATACCCCAATAATTTTTATAAAGTTTTTACCCTCTTCCCCCTTTATAAGTGGGCCCCCCTCCCCGCGCGATCGAAAAAAATTCTGCTAGAAATGAAATTAAAGCACCCAAAGACCTATAAAGTATACCCCAAAAACCTAATAAGTTTTTTTTTTAGATTTTACCCCCTCCCCCCCTCCATAAGTCAGCCTCCTCTCACCCTATCGGAAAAACATTGCGAGAAATGAAATCGGAGGCACCCGGCAACCTATTACATGATACCCCATTTGATTTGTTCTTTAATTTGGCCCTCCTCCCCTCTCCGTAAGTCGGCCCCCTCTCTCCACCGATTGTAAAAATATGCCCACAAATGAAATCAGAGCACCCAAAAACCCAAAGACAACAACGTTATTAATTTCTGCCGGTCAGTTTTCCATTCTGTCCCAGTGTGCAGAGTACATTAAGTTTGTGTAAAAGTATGTAACTGCCAGTAGGAAGCATCTCCGACCCAATAAACTATATATATTCTTGATCAGCATCAACAGCCGAGTCGATATTGCCATGTCCGTCCGTCTGTCCGTATGAGCAATTAGCTCTGAGATGGTAAGAGATAAAGGTTCAACATGTATGGGACAAAAACTTCTTATACTTGCAGGCAGATCAAGCTTTTAAATTTTGGCCACGCCCCTCGTCATATCTCCCACAGTTTTGAAGATAGATGGTTCGTACCTTTTAGACATATGTCGTAATTAAGAAAAGCGATCCGCAAAAGGAAGGGTAAGAATCGTATGAGCGATAGTCAAGTTTTGAACAGAACAAAGTTCGCTGCAGCAGCGCTGCTTTCAGCTACTACTTCAGCAGCAAAATACATACTGAGCATTCTTTCGCTGGTACAAAGTACTTATATTACAGTTGGCCTTCAACGCCTTTCTTTCTTGTTTTTTTAATCAAATCTGACATCTGCTAAAAAAATATCCTTTAGTATAAATCTGACCAAGAGAACGGAAACTTCTTAAGCCCATATGATAAACATGGACCTCTTTCATCGACAGCGTGAAAATGGGAATCTCGTCAAAGCCAAGTATATTTCATTCAAATGGTTTCTTTCTGTATCATACTTTATCTTGTCACTTTAAATAAAAAGTCATCAGCGCTTAGTTAGAAATGCAATCGTTTATACTAAAATCTTTAGAGATGACTTCATTTGCTAAATCGAACCTAATTTTTTGATAAAAGTGGTCCGGCTCGTGACTTTAGGTTCGAGGAGTCAAAAATAAAAAGGCGCCCGGTTCATGGTCCGGTACCCCAAAAAACCAGAACCGAACCAGATCTCATGGGTTCGGTTTGAGCCTTGATTTGTACTCTTAATTACCGTCAATAGTCGAGTCTATATATTCATGTCCGTCCGTCTGTCCTACCGTACGTCCGTCCATCTGACTGTATGAACACCTACACAGAGGGAAAAAACGTGGTCAGAAAATAAGATTTCCTCATTTCAAAATATGAACAGAATGTTCTCTCAAATATTCTTGAGCACAAATCGTTCATCAACCAAGTTGAATGTGTCTTTAAATGAGGCACAATAGCGTAACACGACGTGGGAAAATTTTAAAAAAAAAGGGGTGGGGTGTGTGACGGGCCCTGGACCTGGCGGTGGACCTGGACTGGACCGGTGGACTGGGTGGATCTGGAAAGTGGACCTGGACCTGGAAGGTGGATCTGGACGGTGGACCTGGACCTGGAAGGTGGATCTGGACATTGGACCTGGACCTGGACGGTGGAACTGGACCTCAACTTTTTTTTTTGATTTTAAAATGTTCTCAAAATCGGAACATACAACTCACAGCAAGATTTTGCGTTCTCAAAAATAAGTTCTTGAAGTGAGAAAGTGTTCTTAAAGTGAGAAAATGCGGTCATGATTAGTTTTTCTGACCGAATGTGCTCATTTTGAGTCCAATGTTCTCGGTTTTTTCCCTCTGTGAAGATATCAAAAAACTTTCTTCAAATTTTAGTAACAAAAATTGTTGAAAAATAGTTGAATAACTCTTATCCTCACATAAATACACCTTAAGTCTGCAATCTCTGAAACTTCCATAAAAATCGCTTAACAAATGGCGGAGCTATAAGAATATCACTGTTCTGTAAGCTCCCCCACTCAAATAATTTACGCAATATTGTTAAAAATTTGCCCATTTTGTTTGCCTTTAATGAGAAAACCAAATAGTTGGCGCACAAGCGTTAGCCAAGTGGACATTGCCAATGTTTTGGAACAATTATTTAAAACAAATATTTGCCTAGTGGGATTAAATGGGAACACGTCTATGCAAATTTGTTTGCATGCTTGCGAGTTTGCTCTTAATCAAGATACTGCTAACTGCTATTTTTGAAATGTAAAATGAAATTTGTCCCTAACGCAAATTATTAGCTGGCGGGAAATGTTTGTGCAAATTTTTTCAGACCTAATATTTGCTCATTTGTTTGACACGAAACAGTTACATTTCAAGGCTAACTTTGCTTGCACAAGGAGTACAAATTTGGTTTGCCTGTTGTATAAAATTTGCCCCCTCTTCTGTATTTACAAATATTAGCAGCAGTATTTGATTTTTTGTGATTAATAAAAACCAATTTTGAAGCTTGTTTGTTGCGGTTTTCGGGGGCAAGTTCATGCATATGAGTAGACGGCAAAGCGGAAGCGTTTTTGCGATTGACAGGCTTGTGGCTGCTGGCTGCATGACAGGAGCAGGAACTCGTGCTGTGAGGCGGTTGGTTACTGTGGGTTACAGTCAATATTAACTGCTGTGCAGTAATTAAATTGAAACCAAAGCAGACACACACACACACGCACGCACACAGACACCAATGCTCAAAAGAACTTGCCAAAGAGTGGGAGGAAATTATTACCTGCCAGTGTAAGTTTTATTTATGGCTGCCAAAGCAAGTCATAAACAGAGGCCGACACGCACACACACACAGACACTGCCTGGGGTTAAAATTTGGATGGCTGTTATGTTGGTACAGCGATAACTTGTGACCCTCCTCGTTCCCCCAAAAATATCGTTGACATAAGCACAACTTAATATTGAATTTATAGTATTTCTGGGCCATGTGCAAATTATTTTGCACTAGCCACAAAAATTCTTGGCCAAGTTTTATCGCCAACTTTTTGCCAGGCAACCAGCAGGTAATAAGTTTTTCTGTGCAGGAGGAGACTTACCTTTAATGTCGGCAACTGCAACTGCAATAGAGTCGTTATCCATGCTGGTAGTTTTGTAGATAATTTTTTTTTTCAGCGAGCAGCAAACACAAATTGTAATATTTTCTGTTTAAATTTGAGTTCAAAATGTTACACAAAATGCTCGGCTACCTTTTCCCCTTTCGTTTGGGTAATGTGATTAATGCCTTTTCAGCTCGCCGCCTACTCAAATGAAATGTCTACAAAATTGCTTGTTTACTCGAAATTATGCAAATTTCTGCAATGGGGAAAATGCGACTGACACGGGCAAAGATTTGAGTGCGGATTTATGCAGTTTGCTTTTCGGCGGAAATTGAAAAGAAATTATTATTTTGATAACTTGTATTTGCATTTTGCTGTCTGGACAAGGAAGAGCTTTGCCTTGGGCACAGTTGCTGCTAAAGTTTTCCCTCTTATTTGGACAAAAGTCAAAGCAGTAAATGGAGAAGGGGGAAGGGCATGCAATTTATTCCCCAGTTTTTTGGTTCGGACTTAGTTGATAACTGAGATGGATGTCAGTGTGGTACTTTTTTTTTTGGCTTTGTAGAGGTTTGTTATTAAAAAACTTTCTGTTCGAGCGTCGCATGTTTTCCGGAAGAAGAAAAAAAAAGTAAACCGCACACAAAAACTTTCAAAATTAAAAGGATTAGTACTGGTAGTTGTTGTTTGTATGCTAAGGCAAAGAAGTTTGCAGTCTACTACTTAATGCTGAGGTAAATTTTTGCACTCAAAAATTTGTGTGTTTACCGCAAAGTTTTTTGATTGAAACTTTTGATGAATTGCTCGGGGAAGAGAGAGAGAGAGTTGGAAGAGTCAAATGATTTGTGAAAATATTACAGATATTGACGAATTTACTTGAGCATCTCATATCACCCACAATTTTTATCATAATCTGGACGTGTTGCTCAGCCGGGTAACTTTAGTTCAACTAAAAATTGATAATTGAACTTTGGGTGTCAAAGTGCTTGACTTCATTTGTGTTCAGGTGTCAATCGCCTTTGCCTCTCGGTTGCTTTTACAGGTTGCAGACAGTTTGAGTGCCTCGATTTTTAAGATTTCACACATTATGCTATGGTCTTCCATCCAGCAAAACTTCAAAGGCGCATTTACGTCCCATTATCATTAGACCAGGACACTTTACCCTGCTTTTGCATGAAATCTGCCATAAGCTCCACTTTTGCCCTTACTCTTGCAGGACATTTGCATGATTTTTGCAGCAGTAATAAACGAGACTGGCAAGAAAAAAACGTTGTAAAAAGAAATGAATGAAAAGGACTAGAAAGGACCATGTCGATACTTAATGTCAGTCACGTAGCAGGGACACTTTGCGTGCATTGACATGACCAGTTCGCTGGAGTTGCAGGAGTCGGATCTGTGTCCGTGTCCGTGTCCCAGCATAACGGTCAGTTAGTTGGCATGCGAAATGTTTTATTCTCTTTCCCTTACCTTTGGCTTTAAGCCATTGATTTGCAAAAAAAAATGAAATGGTTATCATGGTTATCATTTCAATCTCTCCACTTCTTACTCCCCCTTTCCCATTAGTAATTCGATAAGCCAGAACCAAATGAGTCGATACACATTTAATAGTTCTTTCTAGCTAACTTCTTCTAACTTTTTACCCAAAAACTTTTGCGCTCAGATAAACAACAACAGCAAGCGGAAGCTGATGCTGCAGATGAAGTCAAAGGCAAAGTGTTGACACTCGCACACACTTTTAAGTTTGGACAGCTCAAATGTATTGTATACAAATGCACTTTCCTCCACTTGTGCTTCTTGGTCCTTGGCCCAAAATTGTTAAGTTTTGCTTTTCAATTTTGAACTTGCAAACGGCAAACGTGCAAGAAGTTTTTACTTTTACTGGCACAAAGAAAATCTGTGCAAAGTTATGACTCGGTATTATTAGAAATTGAATTAGAATTCTGTCACATACAGTTTTTGGAGAAGGCAATCATCAGGCTAGCAAGCCGTAAGCTGCAGATGTGTCCCTTAATGAGTTGAAGGGTTACAGGTTACTAGGATTTGGATACAAAATGATATGGCTGCATAAGCCAGATCAATCGTTGGATACATGCGTTCGAAACTAACGGTGGGAAACGTGGAGAATGTCTAGCTTCATTTCATTTCATTTCAAATTTTAGGTTCTTAGCTTAAATAACTTCTGAAATATGGCTAAAAACCACATTTGAACCTGTTCCATTCTTGAACACCTTCGAAACCGGTTCTGAACCAGCAAAATGTTCAACTTCACATTTTTAACCCACAGACCAAATATAAATCAAGTTCGTATCTTAAAAAGCTTTTGAGATACGGCTCTCAACCATTGATGAATCGGTTTTGAGCCAATCAAATATTCAACTCGACATTTCTAACCTACAGACCAATTTTCAAGCTCGTAGCTTAAGCAATTTCCGAGATATAGCTCTGAACCACATTTGAACCGGTTCGAAGCCGGTTTTGAACCATTAAAATATCCAACTCATAAAAACCAACCTACAGACCAAATATTCAGTTCGTAGCTTAAGGCCCTCTTCTGGTCTAGAGGGCTTAATTTTGAATGTTTTTTAAAAATTCGTGGAAAGAAATCGGGAAGAGATTTTGGAATTCTGTTTTTTGTATTTGGTTGTACAATTCATTATAAAAAATGTAAAATTAAAAATTTGTGAATGCGAGGGCTGTTTAAAAAGTTCTCGGGATCCAAAGTAGGCTTTTCCAAAAAAAGATGTGTCGATGGTACCCACGTTTCCGGGAGTTACAATTATCAAAAAGCAAAACGGAAGATGGAAAGTTGGTAAGTACGAATGCCTTTATCGTCCGTAGCAGAACTGTCAAATTAAAATTGAATTTGAAAAAATGGCGGCCTATAAAAATCGAAAATCCGATTTTTGACCATTTTTTTTTTTGCAGTCCAGTGTACAAAAAAAATAGTAAAAACTTTTTTTCTTAAAGATTGAAGTAAAGATAATAGCCACGTTAATTCTGCGTCCATAAAGCCCGACATCATCAAAATCGAGAAAACGTGGGCACCATTTTGAAAAACCTGGTTTCGGTATGGTTTGCAGTTGCTAGGGAATTTGGATCTCCTTGGGTCACTAAAATGGCTATAACTCCGAAAGTATTTCGAATTTTGAAAAATCCTTTTGGGATAATATTTTTGAATGTCTAAGCTAAAAAAAAAAAATAAAAAATTTGAAAAAAAAATTTTTAAGTCCAGAAGAGGGCCTTAAACAACTTCTGTGATATGACTCTGAACCAATTTTGAACCTGTTCCATATTGGATTCCATATTGCAACCTGTTCAAAACCAGTTTCGGTTGGAAAATATCCAATTCCATATACTCAGCCTACAATACAATTTCACGTTCGTAGCTTAAAAACAAAAAAAAACCATGATTAAAAGGTTCGATGATCATAAAATTTGAATGTGTTTTGCAGGGATGCAAACAACTCGAAAATAAGAACTGGTTCGGTTCAGTGGCTCACAGTTTCTTAACCGCCGGTTCGGTTCAATACATGGCTTTTAAAGCGAACTGAATATTATGATTTCTGTCGTAATGTGACTTTTCGCCAACTTTGTGACTTTAAATATCTCTAAAATCCTTAGAAGAATTTCCAAAATTTATTAAGTTGTATTTGCATGATTCGTCTATATGTCTGTTCTAGAGGAACGCTCTTCGAAAACAGAATATCTCCCCTAGAAAAAAATATGTACCATGCATCTTTCACTCCCTGTTTATCGTGTTATATGAGAAAAAACTGTACTGGCTAAGTTTGAATAATGGTAAAGAAGAACTACAGAAAACTGAAAACTTTCTCCACTAGAGGACGACAAATCAACTTTCAAGAAAAGAATGCAGATTGATGACAGGTATATTAAGAGGGCAAATGCAGAAGATTTACAGGATTGCATGCTGTAAAATTTGTGTCAAGTCATCCTTAAAGGTTATATCAATTCTGCATCGATAAAGATCAATTCGGTCTATCAGTAATCTCCAATGTAGAGGGTCGGTCGGAATGTCGTAACAAAACTCTTTAGGGAAGCGATTAAAATTCTCAAATTAAGTACCTATCATAGCCAAGAGGAAAGCGATTTACGTCTTAAGCTTCGTCAGAGATTTAAACCGAACCGAACCTTTTTCTTTGTGGTTTTCGGTTCGGTTCAGCATTTCTGGAAGGACCCCGGCTCGGTTTGCGGTTCGGTTCACCGGCTCGAAAAAGCGGTTCGGTTTTAATTTAGCTTTCGAATTGTTTTGTGCAATGTGCAAATTATTTTACATTAGCCACAAAAATTCTTGCCCAAGTTTAATTGCCAACTTTTTGCCAGGCAACCAGCAGGTAATAAGTTTTACTGTGCAGTAGAAGACTTACCTTTAATGTCGGCAACTGCAACTGCAATAGAGTCGTTATCCATGCTGGTAGTTTTGTAGATATTTTTTTTTCTCAGCGAGCAGCAAACACAAATTGTAATATTTTCTGTTTAAATTTGAGTTCAAAATGTTACACAAAATGCTCGGATACGTTTTCCCCTTTCGTTTGGGTAATGTGATTAATGCCTTTTACCTCGCCGCCTACTCAAATGAAATGTTTACAAAATTGCTTGTTTACTCGAAATTATGCAAATTTCTGCAATGGGGAAAATGCGTCTGACACGGGCAAAGATTTGAGTGCGGATTTATGCAGTTTGCTTTTCGGCGGAAATTGAAAAGAAATTATTATTTTGATAACTTGTATTTGCATTTTGCTCTCAGGACAAGGAAGAGCTTTGCCTTGGTCAGAACACTTTCATTGAGCAGCACCGGTCGCAACGGTGATGGGCAGCACTTCACAGGTACAGAGTATGCTATTGTCGGGCTTGACCGACTTTCTTTCTTGTTTAAGGTTGTACGAGGTGTGTTCAAAGGAAAAGATGAATTTGGAATTTTTTTGAAAAGTACTCATTTATTGATCAGTATCCATTTTTTCCCCTTTAAAGTAATCGCCCTCGGATATAATACACTTGTGCCAACGCTTTTTCCAATCCTCGAAGCACTTCAGAATTGCGCTTTTCATTATGGCCATCAGCTCGTTCTTCTATTCTGACTTGATCTCATCAATTGTGGCAAAACGCTTTCCTTTCGTTGGTCTTTTAAGTTTTTGGAATAGGAGCCAAATCTGGTGAAAACGTGACTAACCTTTTCAGTTGCCAAAAACAAACTACTAATCGAAATTGGCTGTTAATGCAAATATATGATAAAAATATGTGCCGAATATAACAAAAACAAAATATCGATAATCGAATGTACACAGCCCGCGAAAACTTAAAAATTCACCTTCTCCTTTGAACACACCTCGTATACTTAACGCATAGTAAATGAAAATTTTTTCTTACTCTGGTTTCTGGGAGGATTCAAACCCGGGGCCCTTGTGCTGAAAACGATTGGAAGGCCGTCTCAACCAGTTGAGCCGTCTCACACGCTGGTGTCGTCGTGTCTGAGATTCTACTTCAGAGTACCCCAAGAAGAGAGGCTCTCTGTCTCTCTCTAATATTACTTCGGCAAGCAATCGGTGTGAATTGCCGAGTGTTACCAACTGTCTGCCGTTAGATTTTTCTCGCTAATTAAAACCACAAAAAACTGTCTTAAAAATATTTAACAAAGCGATCCACTTTAACTGGACTAACTAGTACAGAAAGACAAAGAAATAATCGAAACTTGTTGAACCTATTCAAGAGACCTGCAGTGTATTGGAACAATCGGCCTTAAGTCTGTCTGTCCATCTGCCTGTCAGTATGAACAAACTGATCTCAGAAATTATAAGAGCCTGAAACTCGAAGTGAATGAAACTTAGACTCCTTAGCCACAACCTTCCCCGAAACCAAAGAACAATCCTCAAATCTCCATCAATTTTGTGGTTAGATTGTTCGTACCTTAGATTTATTAAGTAAACACCTTTAGTTATCAATACATTTAGTTGAACAACGATCAGTTAGTTAATAGTCGAGATAGATGCAATTAAATAATTTGACTTCAACGGAGATGGACAGCATTTTCCACAGTTCATGCAGCGTTTCAATTAAAAGTAATCAGTTTTATACAAACTTTTATAAACTTTCATACTTGTAAGGTATTTCTGTTGTAGCAAGCCCAATCTGAACACTTCTCTATGTGCGATGGTGCCATATCTATATCTTTACCCAAGCTACTTTCATTCTATTGGCTTTGATCCTTACTTAACAGAGGACAATCTCAACTGATTCAAGTGTATTTTTCCTGATTGTTGTACTGAAAGCATCGCTCACTATTGTGGAGTCCCTAAGAAAATCCTTTTTATCAATACAAAATCCAATTTTAAATAATAATATTTATTGTTATGGCAGTTCGATTCACATTAATTAAATTTGTTAGCAGCTTCTTTTCTCCATGACTAGCCCGTGAATATGCCCTGAGCGTTGTCGGTTTGAATCACTAAGGTGCCTTGAGCTATACAAAAAATAAAAACAACAAAATTTAATTAAACAACTTTGATTTACGCAACAAACAAATAAACACTTACGTTCTGGCGCGGCTTGGGTCATAGCCACAATCATGGCGAGAATGAAGCTACAGATCTTGAGGAATTGCATTTTGTTGTTGAGTCTTGGCTGGAGCTAAGTTATCTGTTGAACTGCTTGGAGCAGGCAATGCCTTTTATAGCGTAGAAAGTAAAGCGGGGCTTTGCCCTCGTCTGTTTACTGTATTCTTATCACACGCCAAGTGAAAAACCCAACAATCAAAAAAGATTTCGTTGAATTTTATGGGAAATCCAAACCAATTTCTCGTTTAAAATATTTGGTCTGAATTAATTTTCAATAAACGACTTAAAGTTTTTGCCGCCTGTCACGAATTACGCTTTGATATAGTCCGAGTTCAGGGCCCAGAGGCATAAATCGGCAAATTCCTGACTGCAGCAGTCCTCCACTTTACAGAGAAAATTCCTTTTGATTTTCATCAAAAGGTTTAGCTAACAGGGCTTAGGAAATTGGCAGCCAGTGGGTATTTGCATCTACTCCAACTCATTCCGCAGCTCCTCCACTATGTCGCCTTTAGTCATTTGAACCAGTTAACCAGACGGCCAGACGACCAGACGAGGCAGCCAGGCAACCGGCAACTTCTATTACAATTTATTTCAGGCGTAAAACCAGCGAAGGAAATATTTGCGGTAAAAGTTTAAAATAATTGTTGATGTAACCAAGCATATAGCCAGCTAGCGGGACGAGATGAGTGGCGGAAGGGTATAAAACAATGAAGTAGAAATTGGCAGCAGAATACAGTGGGACGGATGGAGTTAAACATTTTGTGAAAACTATTTTCTTCAAGCTTTATAATCAAGTTTTAACCTTCTGGAAATCGCATTCCTAATTTGTTTGGAACCGTTCTTGAACCTGTAAAATGTTTAACTATGTACATCCATTTTTTAAGTCCACAGCTTTAATAGTTTCTGAGCTAAAAACTTAAATCACTTTTGTTTTGCTTTAATCGGTTTCGGAACCAGTCTTGAACTAGTAATATGTCAAACTTTGTGTTTTAACCAACTATATTTCAAGTTCATTGCTTGAATTAAAAGCTTTAGAATTTTTCAAAAAATTATTTTTGTCACGGAAAAGTTTTAATAATTTTTTGTTCAATTGGGAGGGGGAA
Organism: Lordiphosa collinella; assembly: GCA_018904265.1. NCBI lineage: Eukaryota > Metazoa > Arthropoda > Insecta > Diptera > Drosophilidae > Lordiphosa > Lordiphosa collinella. Next base: position 83,554 of record JAEIFV010000392.1, on the reverse strand, counting down.
ACAGTGACCAATGCTGTGACTAAAACAATGACCAAACAGTTACCAAAACCCTGTCCAAGCAGTTATCAAAACAGTTATCAAAAAGTGTTAAAACTGTGACCAAAACTGTGACCAAAACCGTGACCAAAACAGTGACAAAAACACCGAACATCGCGGTGACCAAACAGTGACCAAACACTGGCCAAACTGTGACCAAAACAGGGATCGAAACAGTCACCAAAACAGTAACCAAACCTGTGACCAAACAGTGACCAATACTATGACCAAACCTGTGATCAATACCATGACCAAAACTGCGACCAAACAGTGACCAAAACACTGATCACAGCGGTGACCAAACAGTGATCAAAACAGAGACTGATACTACGCTTAAGCTTCCAAAAAATAATGTTTTTTTACGCATTGAAGTATGCCAATTTTATTTCCATTAACACTTATCTATTTGAAAGAGATAATTGACTGTCAGTTATGGCAGTTTTAAACCAAGTCCACACTGATCATTCACTCAGGCTATCTAAGATCTTTAGATATAATGTAAATTACACAAATGTTTGAAAACATATTTTATTAATGTTACAGAAAGATAACATTGAAAAACACATTTTTTTTTATGTTGACCTATTTTCCAACCAATCGGTCCTATGGAAGCTATTTGCTATAGTCATCCGATTTTGACAAAACTTTGTAGAATTAGGTGAAAGCATATAGAAGAAAGAAATGCTAAAATTTAAGACGGTTCCATTAAAACCAAAAAAGGTTTTTCTTACTTAGCCTTTTTTGCAGACCCATCTCTTGTATGGGAGCTATACATTCAGTTTTTCGATTTTGTTCAAAACTTAGTAGAATTATGAAAAAAACATAGAATACCAATAAATATGAAGTTTGGAGAGTAAACAAAAAAGTTTTTCTCTCTAAAACTAGTTTTTCGATAGGTCAGTCCTATGGAAGATAAAAGATATATTCATCCGATCCGGTTGGTTCCGACATATTAGCAGCGGAAAGTAAAAAGAAGACTCTGTGCAAAATTTCAGTTCGATAGCTTCAAAACTGAGAGACTAGTTTGCGTAGAAACAGACAGACGGAAGGACAGACAGACAGACATCAGACGGTCAGGGCTAAGGCCCGATTTCTCAATGTGCGGTTAGCCAACTTGACAGACAGTTTAACCGAATTTGCGTGTCTCATGCTGTGAGTGGCGCAACCGGAGAAACAGACTTAACCGCTGCTCGAGTACTGGTTAAAGTTAACCGCGAGTTCAGTGCCGATAGAATTATCGATATATTTGCTACCACTAAATGTTTATGAATAAACGAATTTTTCAACTCCACGCAATGGAAATGGAATTTGACGAGGCAGAGCAACGAAGAAACAATGCAAGAGAGTACAGAAAGTACTGATCTGGATGATGACACATTTGTTCAATGATTCAGGTTACAAAATCTAAAAAAATGTATGCTAGGATCAGAGTTTAGGTTAAAGCCTTGACTTCAGTTGCGATTCAATTTGTTGTGACTTGGATTGTTAGCAGGACTTTGCGGCGTTGTGTTCTTATGCATGTGGCAACTTTCTTATCACTGCGGCTGACTTCTGTGTAGTCAGCGATCCTTTGATAAGCCCTGCAGGTAAACAAGTGTCCCCAGCTACTGTTTTGATTCATCGCATTCAATTTTAATAATTTTTTCGCAAAACTATTACCAGCAGCCTTCAATAACATTAAAAAATCACCCTGTTGAGAAAACCAAATGACTTGGCCGCTTTTCAACTGGAGAAACAAATTTAACCGGCGGTTGGCCAACCGTAACCTTTGAGAAATCGGGCCTAAATCAACTCAGCTCGTCTCTCTGATCAAGAACAGTGCTGTCCGTCCGTCCGTCTGTCTGTTTCTATGCTAGTTTGAAAGCTATCTTCAACAAACTTTGCACGAAGTCTTTTGGTACAAATACGCTGCACATTTGTCGGAACCGGCCGGATCGGATGACTATAGCATATAGCTGTCATAGGTTTAGCTTTAGTCTTAGTGAGACAAACTTTTTGTTTTTAATGGAAACGCCTCCAAAGTACGTATTTCTAGTTTATAAGCTTTCCGTGATTCCACTAAGTTTGGTCGAAATCGGATTGACTATAAATATAGCTGCCATAGAAACGATCGGTCGAAAAATAGTTCTAGTGAGAAAAACTTTTTGTTTTTAATGAAAACGTCCTAAAGCATAAATATACACACAGCACAAAGTTTGGGAAATGGGATGACTATAACAAAGCCCATAGGAACGATCGGTCGAAAAACTAGTCGTGAGAAAAACTTTTTTGTTTTCAATGAAATCGTCCTTATATTGGCGTACACTTATTTTAATAAAAAAAAGGGTGAAAGAAACATAGCCATAGGAACGATCGGTCAACAGTTCGAGGAGGAAAACTTTTTTTTTTTAATGAAAACGTTCTTTTTATTGGCATATTCTTATTTTATATACTTTTACACAATTCTACAAAGTTTTGTCAAAATCGGATGACTATAGCATATAGCTGCAGTATGAATGATTGGTCGAAAATGAAATTCTAGTGAGAATTGGGATCGCCTCCAAATTTCGTAATTAACAGTTTGTAATGCTTTTCCATTATTGCACTAAGTTTTGGTCGCCCATCGGACATCTAAGAGGGCAGGAAAGCATAATTAAATTTAAAATATTTATTCAAGTTCAGTCCCACTGTGCGTGCATTTGTAGGGACACAAGCAGGACCCGGCAGTGGTAGTGTAGCTGTGGATCCAAATAGTTTTCTGCTTGGCTAAAAATTGTTGAAAGTTTTGCCATTTTCACTGAGTACATATAAATATGGACGCGGTTGTAGTTATTGTGGTGTTGGGGGTTGGGGAGTAGTCTTCAGAAGGCGGTTTTACAAGTCAAGCAATTAATTCCCGCTTTAACCATTTCTATTACAATCTAAAAGTAGTTTTATTCACAAAGACATTTGAGTAGACTCATTATCGCATCATGTTGATAACAGCTTGAGAATGGAAACCTGTTTGCTGCTCAAGTAAAACAAATAAATAGACCCATAGCAAATTTACTTCGAAATCATTTCAATTTTTTATTCATTTAAAAATCCAGTTTTGTATTTTAGTTTAAGATTAACCAGTGCGAATGTATTGTCCATTGTCGGTCTGTATCAGCACAGTACCAGCTGAAATATACAAAGAAACAATTTTCATTACACAAAACTTTCTGCAGTTAAAATGCTTCAAATGGGAAACTTACATTTGGGCACGGGCTCCAGCATTGGCGAGGGCAGCCAACATGGCGAGGAGCAGAGCAGCAGCTTGGAAGAATTTCATATTTGCGTTTTTGTTTGGTTTGGTTTCTGTTGTTTTTGGGTTAAGACTTTGTTGTGTTGTGATGCTCAACTGCTGATCGAGGCTCTTTTTATAGCCGCTGCGTTGAGGCGTTCGCTGTGCAGTCTGGGAAATTCCTATCGGGGAATTTGCAGGTTAAAAGATCGAACAGCATTTTAATCTCATTAGCGATTATGGCGAATTCTGGACCGGTTGGCACTTCTACGCAATTGCCGTGAATCTAATTGAATGCGCATATATGCATGCAGTTCATACAGCAGAAGGCAAATTGGAAACCTACAGCACTACATAACCTAGTCACTATTTATTCGAAAGCTTGAATGGTAGCGGGTTGAATAAAACGTATCTAAACGTAAAAAAAAATGCCAATCAGCTGGAATATTTACATACACTGGTTTTTCCTAGAAATCTCTCATTAAAGACTAGAACTTATCTCACAAATAATACCACTTTATCTATTGTTTGCACGTGTTTGATTTAATGTGAAATATTCTGTAAAAACAAATTGTTTATCGTATTGAGTATAAAATTGAAAGCAGTTGTATGCTAATGTCATCCAATCTGGACACAAAGTAGAAACGAGACTGCAGCTCGATATATTTGATATGTTTTCCTCTTTGCTAAGCAAACTTCTGTACGAAGTAAATTTTACCTTTGTAGGGTATTAAAATTTGCTAACAGACTATAAATTCTACTCATTGATTAAACGTTTTTTCAACTTATTTTGCTAATTAATTGTCTTGGCTAAGCAAACCCGTGAAGAGCTGATTACACGAAATGGATTACATTGAATTATATTGCTTTGAGTTTTGATGATTATATTGCAGTGTGCAATGAGATTTCCAAGGAAAAGGTGCTTACTAAAATTAGTCGAAAACGTAGTTACAATCGAGACTTAGGACGCTTTTACTGTTAAGCTAAAAATATACTTATATCAAATAGCTTGTTTGACGCCTTAATTAATGAATTTTTATCATCATGACATTAATGATGAGATTAAATTGCGAATTTTCCCAGAGTATTTTTTAGTCAGAATATCGTTAAAAAAATGTAGCAAAAAAAATACATTAATTTCTTAATGCAAAATTTTCAATGCATCAAAATATTACATAATCTGAAAGTGTAAATTTTATTAAAACCATTTTCTCTGGTTTTAGTTCACAGATGTTGATAAGCTAAATAAAATAATAATAAATTATCTTTTCAAAAACTGCCCGGTTGTTTAAATAATCATAAATGATGAAGTTTGGCAATGTAAAATGTTGATGTTTTTTTTCAAGATTTTGCTGCTTTTCATTGAGTTTTTTTCCGTCTTTCCCTAAAAATTGCTTCGGTTTTGAAATATTGACAAGATGGGGTAATCCTTACGAACATTTTTTGCCCTCGTTCAACAAAATCGTAAATAATTGCGTATAAGGACCAATGAAAGCTTGACCTTGTGAGAGCAGTAGAATTTAAGTGCTTTCAGAGTCAAAAAAAATTAGGTGATTTCATAAATTCTGCAAAATGCGGAAAGACGAAAAAAAAAAAACTAAATGAATAGGCAGCAAAAACTTGAAAAATCATCGAAACTTTTACAAATATCCAACTTTGAAGTTCTATAACTTCGTCATTCAGGATTGGATTTTAAACAACTGTCGTTTTTTAATACAATAATTCTATTAACTTTTATTTTCGTCCTATTTAACAAAAATCGGTGAACCAAAACCAGAGAAAGGGCATTTTAGTAGACCTACCTTTTTTCAAAACACTAAAAATTAAAATTTGACGATTTCTTAAAAACCGTTCTACTTTCCACATATCTCAGAGCAGATTTGAATTCCCCAGTCCCCAGTTCGGATTTCTGGCACACTTCTTTTTACTAGGAAGAATGTACTATCAACTTTTGCAGTATGTTAGTAGGCATATAATCGGTTTGAAAACGTCCTTTTTGGTCTGCACAAAATCCAAACGTCCTCTAAAGCACGCATGTGCACCGTGCTATGGGAAACCAAATTCAAAATGGGACCCGAACGATTGACGATCGTTCGTTTCTTGCAAACATGTTCTTTTTTCTGTATGTTGGAAGGCATAAATCTGCTAACATGCAAACGTCCCCTTAATAGCATGCATCCAACATGGAGCAGAGAGCCGAGCATATTTACGAAGTTTAACAAACAACAACACCCCATGCAAACGTCCTTGTAATAGTACAGTTCCTGCTGCGTTTCGCCCCCTATACAAAGCGAAACTAAGATTGAAGGTTTCTGTGCAACAAAAAGTTGTATAAGAGATGTGCTTCTGGGTCAGCGTGAAATTTTACATATGGATCAACTATTTCGAAGCCGGGATCAAAACTTTGTTGCATGGTGTAATTGTTCAAAGAGTCTTGGCTTCGACTCCGAGAAAAATTTTTCATTTGTTTATCTGAAAACACGTAAAGGAAAGTCGCTCATTATGTCTTCGAATTCTTGATAAGAACAGTAGCACACCCAACGCTTGTGATAATACTGACCCTCACAGGCGTAAAGATCCAGTACGCCAATGGACCCCAAGCAAATGTTACGTACCCTTATAAAACCAAAAAATGTTAATCCGATTTTTACCTGAATCCCATTGAGGATCAAATTCTAAACCACTGAGTTCTAAAATGTTCTTAAGATCGGAGCTATATCTAACCAAATCATGTTTTCCAATATATTGTTCTTACTGAACTGTTTTGGGTAACGTTTGTGGTCATCTTAAGTCCAATGATCTTGCTCTCCGTGTAGATATTTGTGTGATCTCAGGTACTCAGACATCATCTTATTTCTTTTTCGGGCTTGTCGATTTTGTAAGGAAAAGCGATTTGACATTTGAAAGTGCATGAACGCCCGAGATTAAATTAGGTTTTATTTTTGGGAGATAAGGACAAACGCATTCACATCCATTCCGCCTTGTCCCGAAAACCCCGGAAAAAAAAGAAGAAAAAAAAGAGAAAGAGGCAGACAATTTTATTCATTTAATACAATTCTCAGCATTTAACAATGAATGGCTTCACGCCTATTTGAAATTTTGAATTTGGCAATTAAAAAATTGTAAATTTCAAACTTATCATTTGATTTTCAAGTACGGATCCCAGCGTAAACTTAGCCATATCTGATTGAGCCTTTCGTAGTTGCATTAAGTACGATTCTACCATGGAACTTATATCCATGGATTAATATTGTTGATTTTTGCAAGGTTATACAAATTTCGCATAAGTACATACAATCAATTTGGGACGTCAACTTCTTTTTTTTAAATCCCGAAAATTGCATTTATACATAAATAAGAAATTGAAAAAAATGCGAACCAAAATGAAATCTACATTTCAAAGCATATTCCATATGTTTTTTATTTGCATCATCATTGTGGGTACAAAAACAAACTGACATATTAAATGTCTGTTATCAGTATCACTGCGTGACCCTGGGTATTTTTGTTCGTTCGGCGTTTCCCCAGCTCGTTGCACTCGGTTCGGCGGATCTCGTAGCTATATAAAGCGTCTCGCCTGGCTAAGCTCACAACTCACAATACTAAACACATCAGCAGCATCAACATGAACTGTCTAAAGATTTGCGGATTTGTTTTGGCTCTGATTGCGGCTTTGACTACAGCGGAGGCGGGTATGTACAATCTAGAGGAGAAATTTAAACAGGTTCTAATGTGTTTTTGTTTTCTTTAATTTGCATTTTTAGCCACACAAGTGATAAATGCTGGCGGTCATACCATAGTTCAGACAGACAGAGGGCAGTACATACGCAGAAATTAGATTAAGATGAATACAAATACAAGCTAAAATCAAAATTAAATAATTTACACACAACAGCTGCTACTTGTTTTACTTTAAAAATAGCGCCCACTGAAACGGTTAGCGCTAGCAAGGTCACACTATCAACACGAGTGTGTACACACTGACAGCAGCGATCGCAGCTGATCGCTGATGTTCTTCAATTTCAATTCAAATTTACAGAGAGAATTGCTAATGGTTTTTGTGTTCTCCAATCAACAATAACACACCCAAACACACCCGCCCACACAGCCACAAGACTCGACCACAACAAGCCACAATCGTTGGGCAATCATCAACACTGGCGCGTCAGAGCCAGAGCCCAGCCCAGACAGGACGACCGCATCAGTTGCAATTTCGACAACGCCAACGAACCGCAAACACCCGCGCAATGGCAAAAGTCATGACCACTTCTACTTCTCCTGCTGCGTCCTCCTGCCCTCCGGCTGAGGCCGACGTCGCCGTCAAGACTTTGCACGCTTTGCTGCTCCTGCCCGAGGAGATGGAACTGTGCCAAATGGAGTTGATCTATCGAGCGGAGGGTAATGCAAATCTGGTGCTGGCCTTGCCGCAATTTAAAAAAGTTTTACGTTTGCCAAAAATGATAGCAGGGCTGTCCAGCGACGTTTCCGCTGAAGGTTCGTACGAATATGCCACTTTTTATCCTTTTCCCCTCCTTTTTCTGTGTATTTTGTTTTCGACAGGAAATGGTTGCGTGCAACTTCAAACACCCGGGCAAACGGCAAACTGCTGCTCCTGCTTCCCTTTCCCCGGGTCAGACCCGGCCAATTTGTGTTTCATTCTGCTCCTCTGCGCTTGGCCAGTTGCACTGCATCCCAAATGTGTTTATTTCTTTGATACACATTTCTCTTCCCCTTGCTGTCTTCGTTTTTCTAGCTGGCGACTTGACAATGCCGGATTTTATGGCTTATATCGAGATAATGCGCCGTCTATTAGGAAATGAGTTTGTCTGCGGAGCGGATATTGTTGCCATACCAAAGGAAGACGATAGATTCTGGATAAACGAGCACATACGCGCCCACAGACCGGGTAAGTAAATAGTTGCTGCCACAGTGGGGGCCAATGAAGATGTTCTGCGATGTGTGTTGCTGAATTGAGAGGTTGAGAGTGGAAGTGGCACTATAACAAAGGCAAATGACTTAAGCAAGTCAACATATTTGAAAGGAGTGGAATAATTGGAATAATTTGAGAGAAATAATGCAATTTGGGGACTAAAGTAAGTTTCTATATAATCTAGGTCAAGAATTTCAACATCTCAATCTCCCGTTTGCAGAAGCAGATGACCTTTAAGTTTTGTTGATGTCTTAACCAAATTCTAAAATATATTTGATATCGTTTTGAGAGTTTATTTTGAAATTAAAAGAGCTGGGCATAACGTTTCATATTTGAACTGATTTAGAATAGTTTTTGAACCTGGAATGTTAACTAAATCTTTACCTCCAAGCCCACGCCGAAACTCCATACCCTTAACCGAAACCGTAACGCTTAACCCATTTTAGCGGTTCCAATTTGTTAACCCTACTCAAAAAACCTTTATTATCATCACTGGTTAACAGTTACGAAACAGAAACCGATATATGGGGTAATTTCGGTTTGTTTTTATAGTGATTTCGACGGAATAGATCGTTTTATGTAAGCTTTAAAGCCAAAGCGTTCTTTTCTGGGTCCTAAACTTAATTCAATAGCTTAAAAAAGATGTTTGGGCATTTTAAGAACCAAAAATAAAATTTATTAGCAATTTTTTCCAAACTTTCCATATTGATTTTTTTGAGATCACATGACAAAAATGGCTAGAACTTTTCAATTTTCAAACTACCGATATGTTCAGCCACTCAAAATGTTTAAAAAAGATGCAGATATTGGAAAAAAACATTTTTCAAAATTATTTTCAGAAGGGCTTTTGATACCTGAAAATCCCAAAGCTCTATCTAAAACCGGTTTTAAGTTATTTAAAATTTTAAAAATTCAAAATTTGACCCTTTTAAGCGCAGAACTTCCGCAAAAGAGTTCCAATAAAGCTAAAATCTTGGGCTTAAGCTTTTCTCATAATAAGTTTCCTTTGATCCAATTTTGCATTCAATTCGAAGACATCATCTGAGAAAATATGTTTCTTTGCTTGGAACGCCCCATATATAAAAGTAAAAGAATGTTGGTATATTTGTCCCTTATGGGCGTCTAAACCGCGGAACCGATCTTCATGAATTTTTCACAGTATGTTTATGTCGATCAGGAAAGTGTCATAGGATAAGTATCATGTCTGTAAAATGTTCGAAAAACCGCGAAATTAGCAAAATTATACCGTTCATCGATTGCAAAAAAAACTTTGGGGAATGGTTGAACGCTTAGGTTAGGTTAGGTTAAATAGGCTGCTCGGCAGAGGCCGAGATCACCCAGAGGCCTTTTGGCCCATTGTGATGCCTAATATGGAGGGAAAAGGTGGAGGGGAGGGGGGTAGTGGGAATTGACGGTCAGGTTCTGCGCAGTCTCTCTATTTAAACCATTTTGAGGAATCCACAAAAAGAGCCAGGTCTTCTAGGGGCACATTTGCCAGACTGCCCAGGTCTTCGAAGAATGGTTTGCCCAGATGCTGGGTGCGTTTCCTAAGAAGTGCAGGGCAGTCACAAAGAAGGTGTTGGATGCTTTCTGTTTCCTCCTCATGGTTAAACGCTTGCCTGGGAAAATTTTCAAGCTGAAGAAATTTGCGGAAAATGGTCCATAAAACGCAAAAATTGCAAAATTTACGGTTTCGGTAAAATTTTGGGAAATGGTTCGACGCTTGCCCGGGAAGGTTTTCAAGTAGAAGAAATGGGCGAACAGTGGTCCAAAAACCGCGAAATTTGCAAAATGTTCGATTGTGATGAAACTTTGGGGAATGGTTGGATGCTTGCCCGCGAATGATTCTAAATTGAAGAAATGGGCGGGAAATGGTCAAAAAACCGTGAAATTTAAAAAACTATACCGTTCATCCGAATGCGATGAAACTTTGGGCAATGGTTGGACGCTTGCTCGAGAAGGTTTCGAAGGTCCAAAAAAACCGTAACCCATATCCCATAACCGTGTTATAACCTTAGCCGGAATCAGCGATCGGCCAAAACAGTTACTGTTGTTGCTATTCGCTTTGGTTTTAAACTCTGCTTTGAATTAAACAATCCGTGGTAACAGTTTAGTAATAGTTACCCCTACACAAAAGAATTCGATGATACAATTTCTCGTTATTAATTTATGAGCGAATAATTGCCTAGAGGAAGAGGGACTTATTCATCAATCTGTTAATCACTCAAAAAATATTCAGAACATTGAAAGACTAAGGAGAGAAATGTTGTCTCAGTTACCAAGACTTTGAAAATAAGAGCGCTATATTGGATACTTTGCAAAGTTACAGTTTTTTTTTTAAATAGGTGGAATTCACCTGGGCTTAAACCCCCTTTAAACCGGTTAACAGACCTAAGAAATAGTCTATCGGCGGTGTTCCAGAAATCTCTAGGATTTTCGTTTAAACGTTCATTTCGTTTCAATGCTGCCTTTGGGTTGGAGATTTGAACTGACTGCTCAGCCCAAGTACATTCAACGTGGTTTTCCTTCTCTAACAGTAGGCCACATTATTATGACACTTTACTATAAAGTCCTGATAGTTTAGTTCAAAATCTAATCGTTTTCGAAAATCTTAGAATTCGGAACACACCCGAATGACTCTATTCTGAAAGATTGCTAAATCGGCAAATCAAACATACATCTATTCACTTTAAAGGGTTCGTTTGAACCTGCCACAAATGGATTTACTGAATATCTATCGGCCCGGTTCCCAATTCCGAGTCGGTTTTTGTGTAAACGTTTGCATGTAGAGCTTAAACTAACTTGATCTCTAGCCACAGACATTTTGCTTACTTTTCATATAAAATTGTGAACTTTATCTTAAAAAAAGCAACGCTTACACAAAAACCGACTCGGAATTCGAAACAGGGCCGTATATGGACTTTCTAAACCAGAAATATGAGACACATGTATAAATACGTGGGAACAGAACACGATTTTATTATTTTTATTTTAAATATTCTTCAACAAATTGTGTCTTGAGGTTTTATATAACACAATCAACGGATTTCCTTAAAAGTCAACAGTCCTGGAAGAGATCACCAATCCTTATTAGACTCCTTCAAAAGACTGAAATGGTTACTGCTACTTCAAATCATTTGTTCGCCCATGGATATGGTCATTGTAATTTTTCTGATCTACATTATATAATATTTGAGACCTATAGAGCCAGCATTTGATAGAGTTTGGTAACGTAGTCAACTGTTTCTCAGCTGAACTTTACTCCTGAAGTTTCCATGATGGTAGGAACCTTTTCATCTTAGACATAAGACCACAATATCAAACTCTATCATAAGATTAAGGCTGGATTAAGTGCCTCAAGTGAGCTAGCTTAAAAAATGTCACTTTTTCTAGCTTATAGAAGGGAGCATATCTGTATGTTTTTTGAGTGCTAAACACGAAATTGGTAAATACGAAAAAATTTGTACAGTGTGAGACGATTTGTAAGAGTTCACAAAGTCGTGTTGGAGGATGTTTCTCCTTCAGCGTTAGGTTTTCCTTTGAATTTTTATCACTCGGAATTGAGCTTTATACATTTCGAAATTTCCAAATCTTTAAGATTATATTAGATTCAAGACTCGTATATTTTACCGAGTTGCCTCCTAGTAATTCCTAGAGCTTAGAAAACTTTAGCGAGCACTTACTGTGTATTTACACTGTGTATACATATTTGGTATTTGTGCGCTAGCCAGGACATTGTGGCCAGAGTTTTGTATTTGATCAGCTTTTGCGCTGCAGTGGATTCATTTGGCCTTTGCCTTCGCCCTCTTCTGCAGGACCTGGCCAGTATCCAAAGACTTTTCGAGCCAGTGCAATCAATCATAAACGAGCTTTTTAGTGCCCACAACCTTTCACTGACGTTTACGATGCACACAGAGACAGAGAGAGAGAGAGAGAGCGACAGACAGGGAATGGGACAGGGGCGTTTGGCCTGTTTTCTAAAATTTCCACAAGGGACTGATTAGTGGTGCAACTATGTCAGTTTGAGCTAGCCAATAGTCGCTGCCATATATCAAAATTCGGTTTATGCCTAGAGCCAGCAACAGGCTACGATGGCCACGGGCCACAATTTATCATAGTCCGGGGGGACAGCAGCTAACCCGGGCATATACATGCATAAATACGTATGTACGTACCGCCGCTTGCATCTCACTTTCTGCTTCTTTTTACAGTTGCGCGTCTGGATAAGGAATTTGTGGGGCCATTCGGTCTGCTGATGCCAGATGTGACCCAATTGCCTGCCACGTTCGATGTTTTACTTGCCAATTTACAGGTGAGTTGGCTACTTGGAATCGGGTTGGGTACGGGTATAGACACGGGACGGAGGGATGTTGACGCTGCCCAAATAAATTGTGTATTTTGTACAAGGACAATATTGGCATTTTTGGCCATATGCGCTGGACACTGGACACGCGGCTACTAAACCAGCGGCATATACATGGATGCCTGGCTAAGGCACATAAATCAACGGTTCTTTGTTTTGAATTAAAGTGGGCAACAGTGTAAACACTTTGTTGTTGTTCTAGTGGCTGTTGTTGCTGTAGGGGATGTGGGCCGCCGTTTCGGTTTGTGCGGTTATAAAAGACGTCGAAATTGCTTTGAAAGTGCTGCCATAGCTGAGCTAGTTTCTTTTTTTTTTTTTTGTATGCTCTGTAATCCAATAATTCTAGAGAGGGGTAGATTAGTTAGCATCGGCATGTGCGGATTCATCATTGAGTTAGGCTCTCCAAAGCTGCAATCAGGTCCAACAACGAACCTTGGTTCAGATGTCTTGGTTTCTTGAATAGAAACCATTCGGTTCAATATCTGCTTACATCACTGTAAACTACTAACCTTCCCCACGGTTTTAACTGTCATTGCCTTCCTTGATTTTGATTCTCTCTTGTAGTTTATTGCATTGACTGTTCTTCGGTGCTCGGTCCAAGAATGCAAACCGGTTCGGAACCAAACCGAACAGCTAACGAAAGTTTTTAAACCGAACCGCGGATCGAAGATGGTCTTTTTGAAAATGCAGAAACTTACAAAAAATCAAGAACTTTGCACTTGAATTAAGTACAAACGGTAAGTACGGTAGTTGGAAAATTCTTGATTCAATAACAAAATGCAAAAAATGGAAACATTGACAAAGACCAAAGGAGGCATACACACAAACAAAGGCTTCAGTCATGCTCAGGCTGTCAAATTTGACAAAACAGTTTTGGCAACGCAGGAATGGAGAGACTGCTGTTTTGAACAGTTCAGTAGGCATTGATCGCTGACGATTGAGTGTGGTTACTCATGAAACAGCTGTACGATCTACCAGCCTCCTTTGTGGTGTTGTGTGTCTATGTTTAACGTTATGCGAAAGCATAAAATGACCTCGAGCCGGCTAAAAACAGCAGGTTTACTTAGTACTAAGGTCGTAAAAACAGTCACAAAGTCAACAAAAAAAAAAATACAGCTTTTTCTCAATTTCTTTATGAAATTATGTCTCTCTGATTGAACCCAAAAAGTCTGAAAATATTCAAGGGTCATGAATTAACCAGAGAATACAATATTGACAGTGGGTCGGAAATCTGCCATCACTTCATATCAAAAGCGTTAAAGCCAGTCGGGAATTTGAAGAACAGATTCGCATAAAAATAGGACACGCAGTCCACTTTTTTACTCCAACCAAGATATTTTGTACTTGAACCAGGGAGTACAAACCGGTCGGAAACCAGAAACTATTTTGGTTCAGTGGATCACAAAGTTTTTAAGCCGAAGGTACGGCCTATTACGTGGTTTTTAAATCCAACTGAACCGCGGTTTCACTCTAACATTATTATATATTTATTGAAGGCCTGTTTCCACAGAAAATCCTAATCTTCCCTTAAATCTGTGCTGAGAGTAATTTTTTCCAAACTTTTCAAAGGTAAGGGAGCCGAAAACGCAATTTTTGTTTTTGGATTGGCAGAAATTCTGTCAAGTTTCAACACTTAAAGTCCGTTTAATTCTCAACACTCGAAACGATTTAAAGTTACGGCAAGTTTAAAAAAAACCCATTTCTGTTCTAGAATCGCCCTTTATGCCTCGCAATTTTATCCCTTAAAGTCTGTACTTAAGGAAAACGTGCCGAATTATGCCTAAATCTGTTTCGAAAGTTACTTTTTCCGGACTTTCGAAGCTAAGGTAGTCCGAAAAGTTAGCAAAATCGAATTCCTGTTCAAGTATCGTCCTTAATTTCGTCGAGTCTCAGAGCCTTAAGCTTAAAATCAAGCGTCAAACCTAACATTTTTTTCAAACTTTCTTTTTTTTGAACATTTGTGTTCGATCTTTTCGTCCCTAAACTTCAGAGTCGTACAGACCTTCCAATTATTATAACTAATGGAAACAATTTAAATTTTTGGAAATTGTGGGAGGCTCAAGGTTCTTCTAAAGTTTCGAAATGTTTGGTTTCAACTACTTTTCCTTTGGCGTTGAGATGAAAAAGATAAGTTTTAAAGTGGAAAAAAAATGCAAATGGAATAGACGAGAAGAATGATTGTGTAAAGGATCGCGTGACACTTTTTTCAGCGGGAAAGGCCCAGGACGTAAGTGCACGTAAGGCAAGTGCTTAAGGTCCCAATCAAAAAATTTGTGAATGTGTGGAAGAATGCTGATTAGAAAATAATAACATAGTTTTGTGCAAAGCTTTTATAGGGTTTTGACTCAGCAATTCAACATCTCGACTCCATCTGGTGTAAACATCTGCAAAAGGTCACACTGAAATGTCAACCCAGTGAAAATATTGGATTCACGCAATTAGTTTCCGTTACCCGATCTTGGCCAATTGACGTTCTTAAGGACATTGTTAAGATCGTTCTTTTTTGAATAATTTATTAGCTTGGAGGTAAAAAATCATTAAAACCATTGAGCTTAAAAATGTATTAATAAAATTATTCAGAAAATGATTATTCTAGATTATTTTAAAATTTCCGCACTTTTCTGTCGGATCATCCAGGCTCAAGTTGTTTAGTTAGGTACGTCGGAAAACCATGCGCAAGTCCTTCCCCAATACTTCTGGACCTTGCTTCGAGGTGTCCAAACGCGTACTCCACAACCCGCCTGCATATGGAGAGCTGGCAGTTGAATTGCTTCTCCAGTTGCGGCGCCGTCGGAGAAATCAAAATGCACCGCCTCGAATTAGTGTCCTGGTTGGAAAGACCTGGAAGTCTTTTTACATCCGAAACTGTATATGTAATGACTTGAACTCACCATGGTCCACACAAATCTACCCCCTAGTAGAGATTCCATTTCCAGCAATGCAAGTTGGCAACCAAACTCAGTGGCTCGCATGTTTTGACTTGTGCTTCCCACAAGACATTCATAAGTGTCGTTCTCTACCTATGCTTGAATCTCCTTCTTTTTGCTACATTTTGTTTAAATTTTCTTTCTAATATTATTTTGTATTTTTTTTATGCAGAGCCGTCAGTTATTTCTTGAAGCTGCGAGTTTGGTGTGAACGCATGATGCGGGTTTTCGCAGCTTCGCCTATGCTGCGCCCAGTGTGAACTGGGTACAACATAAAGTTGGGTCTATTGGCTTCCAACACACTATAAAGTATAAGTTCTGGTTTTAAGCGGTATTAAACCGCTCGTTTCTGTTTGATCCAGCTCAATTTGGTCTAGCTAATCCCTAAAATATTGAAAATTTTGACACAGAAAGCTTTTTCATACAAAACAGCTTTTTAAACTGGCAAAGCTCACCTAAAGTGTCTTTTACTCGAAATTTTAATTTGAAATATGTATGATATTTAAAGTAAGTTTGTGACTTTTCAACAATTTCTAAATTGAATTCCTAAAGATTTGATCATAAAGTCCTCCTACTCGTTACCTATCCTAATATTTTCATAATGGGCAAACTTTCTTGTAACATCGAAATATTCTAGATCTATATAAAGCTCATGCTGCTGATAGTTAGTTAGCAAATAAACTTCGCTCAGCCCTAAAAAGAAATCATCGCTAAAGTGTCCAAAACCCATTCTATACTCAGTCCAATTCTGAAAGAAATCAAAGCTACCATCAAATCGATTTTGTATTACCGTCCAACCAGGACCTGCTAGTGTACTTTCACAGCTTACTGACGGACTAATTCCAGGAATGCTAATTTCTTGAATACCAGAAGAGGACCCAAACGGGGCGCAATTTTCTGGCTTAGATTTCAATAGCTCAACGGTTTGTTTGACTTCCAAAAGAATTTCCGTAATTTTTTTTAAAGCTTCTGAACTTTCAGACTTTCAGGCTGCGACTTTTCTGCTTCCAGTTCCTTTTGAGTATTTTTTAGGGTTTCAATTTTAGTCTACAGTCTTGACTGTATGGCTTTTCAACTTTTCTATAAGTATTTGGTTTTGTCAGTTCTTGGCAAACTTTCAGTTCGTGGTAATGATCGTTTTGACAATTCCGTAACAGTGAGTGGAACATTGATATACAACATCTAGTGACCAACTGCAATCGGTTTGGTTCGGTGTGTAGCCCTGACTTGAACTATGAACGCACTTTTCCTTCTGTTTATACGAAATGTTCTTGATTAAAGAACGTTTGTTCTTATTTCAATAGTATTTAGTGTTGTTTCTCGGTTTTAGAATGTTTTGTGCTTAGTTTAAGTACTTCCAAGAACATTTCCTTAAAATTTTTAACACAAAGAGCTTATGAATTATATCCCAATCAATCTAGAACTCTGATACTTCAGATTTTTTTTGAGTGAAGCATCAGTTTAACAGGTGCGAATGCTGCTGAGCTACTGCTACCTCATTTAGGACGAGCTTTAAAATGATTTGAAAATACATGAAACCCGGTCATCGCATTGCCGTTTAGTTTACTTATATTCTAGGGTATCCAATACACCCAACCCTCTTCACATTTGGACAATTTTTGGCTATTCGCTCTCGCGGTACATATTGAATTTATGGCTTTGGTGCCAAAGCATTGACCGAAATAAAATTGCAAGCCAAAGGAAACAAACAACTGAACGAACGAAGGGCAAAACAAACAAAAAACAAAAACCGTAGCCATAACTAACGCCATTTTGTGCGCCGAACAGGATGGGGAATACTCTCCATATATACACCTAGCCTAGCAAATTGGAAAACCTTTTAATTGTGTCTTTAAATGTTAATTTTCAATTTCAACTTGTCGAGCGAAAAGTCCACAGCAGCTGCCCCATAACTCATCATACAATCAGCGCAGCAACTTTTGTTTTATGTCACAGCAAAGGGGCCGGGGCAGGGCAGGGGCAGGGCAGGAGGAGTACAGCGATAACCTGGCTCCAACTCCACTTTTTTTGATTCTGTTGTTTTTTGCCGTTGCATTTTCAAGTCAAAATGGCGTCAACGCTGGGGCAAAAGTTCGCGGGCATAATATTTCACGGCAGGACATGGCCAGCCAGCACCTGCCTTTTACTCCATTTGGCAATGGAGAGAAAAAAGGAGCAAATAACCAAACGAATTAAATTTTACAGGCAAACAGCGGTGGAGGAGGCGGAAGTGCAGAGGTACGTCGTCTGGGCCATACATATGCCATCGAAATAAAACCCAAACAGGGCTGGCTGCAGTTGCCAAGTGATGTCAACGATTTATTTGATTTAAGACCAACCGGAGCAGGAGCAGCAGCAGCACCACCACAGGAGGAGGAGGAGAGCAGTCAGCGAGCTGCCAGTGCCGTTATTGTAGCATGCAGCAATTGAAGGTGAGTTCTGGTGTCACAAGAATGTACTCCGGCTTCCATTTGATTCACCAACGCTTCCCCTTTACAGCTGCACAAAGGCAAAATCAAATGTCGGAGCGCATACTGCCCCTTGGAACTGTTTTCCGGGTATGTCAACCAACAAGTTCTACAAGTTGGGGTCATAAATTTCCATCTGCTCCATTTGCGTGTCCTGTCGTGCTTCATAATTCCAACACTTTCGGTTACAACACTGCCACTCCTTTTGGCCTCCGCCCAGCCCATATTTTGGCACTGCCGTCCGTCTCATTCGCTTATTTGCGGCCCGCTGTTTTAAGCCAGCCGTGCATCCGTGCACAAAATTCAATTTGCTTGCGCTTTCATTCCGGTTTACCGCCTGTTACGCTTTCTTTTTCCCTTCGCCAAGACTGGTCCACTCACATCCCCATTCCCGTCCCATGTATATACATAACTTTTAATAGTGTTATTTATATGTGGCTGCGTTCCGTTGTGTTCCTCTCTTTTATTCGATGTTTCTTCCTCTTTTAGTGCACCCGGCCGTATGCTCGATGCCTTGGATGCACTTTTCGCATGCCCGCAAAATAATTTACGTGTATTTCAGAACGGCAATTTAATTTATGGCGATCACGAGAATTCGATTTCCTGCGAACAATTGCATTCACATGTTTTCCCTGGGTAAGTCAAAGTCACAAAGTGGATGAGAACGAGGCGATTGTTATGCAATATTTAATGCATTTTTGATCCTTTGTTGGAGAATGGAGTGCTGAAAGAATAATGAGAACAAAGGAATTTTATTGTTTCTCTGATGATTCGATTTGGCAAACTTTATGCAAAGAAAAGGTTATTTACTCTTAGTGTGGTGAAAGTGAAAGGGTTTGATGGATATACCGAGGTCCTTACGTTAAATTTCCAGGTGGAAAACAAAACACAATTGTTGATAACGGCGACGAATTTACATATCGCAATCTTCATTGACACTGGTCGATACGGCAGAAATATTCTCCACACACGGGATGGTAGATTAATGTACCATAAAGTGAAACTGGTCCGAAATTCGGTCACAATAGCTTGAATACTACCTGCGTGAACTAAGTATATGTGCATTTTTGTTTTGGTCTCTCTCTGCATTAACTGTTATTCTACTTTTCTTTTTGGCATGCAAGTTTTCGTTGTTGTTTGTTTATCCTAATTTTTTTATGCAATCATCCCTTTTGATTTTCATCTTTGTTGTCATTTGCCTAACTCCGTATGAAATCTCGAGGTTTTCCTATGAAATAATTATATGTGTAAACTAAGATTAGTGTGTATTTTAGTGGTGAAATAATTTTAATTGAGTAAAAACGTAAGTAGATAAAACAATATCTCTTAATAAGGATTTGAAATCATCAGCTGTAATTATTTCAATAGAATGCCACGTGGGACGCATCTGTCTGAAGAAGTGCGCGGCTTAATAAAGGGACTGAGGGAAGCTGGGACCAAAATTGAAAATATCGCTACCAGAGTCAATCGACATCGAAATACAATCGCCAACTTCTTAAAAAATCCCGATAGTTAAGGTCAAATTAAGCGCTCCGGCAGACCGACCACCATAGACAAAAGGTGTAAACGGCAGATTCGGCGTCTCGCGGTCCAAGAAAACATGTCTTGCATGGAGATCAAGCGCCAGTTAAGTCTTAAGGTATCCAAAAGACGAGTGTATCAAGTTTTGGCTCAAACTGAACACGTCAAATATGCCGCACGCGAGCGCGTACCAAGGCTACTGCCACGCCACCTTAGCGCCCGTTTGGCATTTGCTAAAATATATATTTTGGACCGACGAGTTCCAGCAGGTCATTTTTTCTGATGAGAAAAAGTTCAACCTGGATGGCCCCGACGGTAGTAATAAGTACTGGCGCGATTTGAGACAACCACGGGAAACATGCCATAAGAGAAATTTCGGTGGAGGGTCACTGATGGTTTGGGCGGCTTTTGGACATGCTGGAAAGTCTCCGCTTTGCTTTATACCAACTGAAACAAATTCGGAGATCTATGTTCAATTGTTAGACGAGGTGCTAGTTAATTTTGCTGAAGATTTGTATGGAAATAATTGGACATTTCAACAAGAAAACGCCTCAGTCCACACAGCAGGCTTCACAAAAACATTCTTTTCTTCAAGAAATATACCATTATTGGAGTGGCCAGCGATCAGCCCAGATCTAAACCCAATTGAGGATCTATGGGGAATCCTTTCAGCCAAAGTTTATAAGAGTGGCCGACAGTTTGACACCATAAAGCAACTCAAAGAAGCCTTGGTCGCAGAATGGGACAAGATTAGCCTTTCCACCCTGGAAAAACAGGTTAACTCCATGCCTGGTAGATTAAATCAGGTTATTAAGCTAAGAAGAAAACATATTAACTATTAAGAAGCCATTGGTATTAGTTCAATAAGTAAAAGTTTAAAAATCATCATATGCATATTTACTTATTTCATAAGAAGACAAAATATTTTGTTAAATATTTTTGTTAGTAAGTAAAAAACAAAAATTAATTTGTACTGTTTTTGGTTAATGTTGTTAAGTACTGCATAATAAATAATAATTTGGAAATTTTCAGTTGACCATAAATTCTTTTTATTAAATTTAGTCTATGCACATATACTTAGTTCACGCAGGTATTCAATGAATAGTCTGTTCGGTGGGTCGATTATGTGCGACACTAACAGAACACGAATTTCTATAATGTTCATTTGTTGGTCAGTTCATGGTGAAATAGCAAACCTTACGGAGCATTTTTGGCGTTGCCGCGTGAGGTGTCAAAAAATGTAAGCTAAAAACCCAAATAGCATAGAGTTATTTTAAGTTAAGTGAGCAAGTAATCGGCACTAACCGGTTTTTGAACCATAGCTTCAGATTTTCGAGGTCACCGAGGTAAACCAAGTATGAACGTATAAAGTAAAAAACGTGCTCTAACTAATTTCCCAGGCTTTTCACTTCTTTGAAATTTGTAGAACTCTGTAGTTATAGTAACCAAATTTTGTAAGTAGACTTCCTTGATTTGCAAGAGTTTGATTTAAAATTAAATGATTTATTGGGTATATCGGGAACTTTAAATTTTCCTCAAATTCAGTCCTCTTTCTTGGGGAGCCCTGGTTTAATGCCGTTCACCAATCCTTCTAGGTACGAAAAAAATTTCATATGAACTTAAACTGCACAGTTCTTCAATCCTTTATGGTGTCAGTTTGTAGGATTTTGGGCAATGATCCGGCACCCTAGACTCACAGTTCAATTACTTTCTTTTTTTAGCAGTTCGTCTTAAATGTCTCTAACAGTTTTGCAACTACTTCTTACCTTATCACGAAATATGTCTTCCTGTGTACCTTCTTAATACTAGAGCACCTGCAGGGGTCGGCCATGTAAGCAGATACGTCGGCAGAATTGCAGGCGCTGCAATAGTATATGAAAAGCAGCGAAGAAGTGCTTCAATTCTAATTCGTTCTAGCAACGAGCTTAGCAGCTCCAGTCGGCAGCGGCCGACTAAAAAAATAAGCTTTAGAAAGCTCTTTGCATACGAATATATTCTCAGTTGACAGTGGCAACTTTTCTGCTAGATTTACCACTGCAATTTAATTACTTATCCTCTTTATGACATCTCCGCCCGCATAAATTTCTTTGCAATTGAAAACGAACTTAAACGGAAACTCCCCCCGACAATTCTCTCTCGAAACACGCAAATATTCAATAAATAATGCAAGCCAACAGCCAAGCACAAATTCTCAAGTGCCAAGCGCTAACATTGGCATTTTGTTTTGTTTTGTATTTTGTGTTTCTTCCTTCGTTTCAACACCTTTTCGTTACGGTGGAACGTTGACAACGCCACCAACGACGACGACGACGACGACCGCACAAACTGTGGGAATGTGCATTGCAAATGCTAACGCCATGGCCATAAAATCACTGAAATTCTCCAGTGAAATTATGGTGCTTATAAAACATTTGTTGGTGGCCTGCCTGCTCAGGGAATACAGCCAGGCGGACGGGCAAATCCAAAGCCAAAAGCAATGCCAGAGCGTGGCAATTGGGGAACAGGAGACAAAAGGTTTGGCAGCTAAAATTGGCGCCGCTAATGTTGCCATGGTGGCGTCGGCTGGTCAATCCACGAGGAGAACAAGAGCAGCTGCTGAAAAAGCAACGACCCAAAGGTACACAAAGCGTTCCCGTATAGAACATACAACAACAACAACAACAACGGCAGAAGCAGGAGCAACAACCAGCGCAAAGTCAACGAATGTACAGGAAACGGAAACACGGCCAACTCTGACACAAACTCAAGCACAAATCAACAAAGCGGAAATATTTGGGCTGCAAAAAAATTGTGTACTGCAAAGGATTTTGCATTTACAATTGCTAGTAAAGGTGAGTTTTGTGTTGATTTTTTTGATACACTTTTGCAAGGTGTTTGTACACTTTTTCTAGAAGTTTGCAAAGCAGGGAATGAATTAATTCCGTTACTTTTATTTGTCAAATAACAACAATTACAAGAGAGAAATTTGTAATTGCTAACCTATGTCTTGGGGCTTAAATTGCTTCTCTGCCATGAAGTATATATATCAGGGGTCGGCAATGAGAGCAGAGAAGTTGCCACTGGCAACTGAGAAATTACTTTTATACATATACAGTAAAATGGCACAGAGAAAGATAGATTCCAAATGATTCTGATCCATAACCATTGTATGTAACCTAACTACTAACAGTTTCCCCGCGTGCGTTCCTGTAGTTTAGCTGCACCGGTGCGGCTTAACGTTCACCCGTAGTGGACTCACCACCAGACCAACCAAACCAAGTATGTCTCTTGGAACGCACAGATCTCAGAGATGATAAGAGATAGACATAAGTTTATTGCCACGCCCTCTAGAGAATTGGAACATCATATCTTCAAGTTGTACATAGAAGGTTTGTTCCATCTTTAGTAATCAGGATAATTTATCGATCCGCCAAAGGAATGGTAAATAACAAACAATTTTGGGCAACACCGGTCGCAACGGTGATAGGCAGCACTTCACAGGTACAGAGTATGTTATAGTCGGACTAGACCGACTTTCTTTCTTGTTTTTTTATATTTTTTTTTGTCAGATGGGATTTCGCCGCGACTCCATAAATTTTTAGGCCGTATCTCCATACCGATTCCAGAATAGCCTTGTAAATTAGGACTTTGTTTCTGAGTGACAGCCATTTCTTGGAGTTCAGGAGCCACCCCATGCGCCGTGCTTTGGCAGCCACAGACTGAGTTGTTGCCTTGACATGGTGTCGAAAAGGCAGTCTTCTGTCCAGTGTCACCCTAAGATATTTATGAGCTACTTTATGCTCCATAAGCTGACCGTGCAAGAATACTCCCGGGCAGGTGACACGACGGGTGGAATAAGTCACCGAAGCACACTTAGTCCGTGTTTATGGCAATGTTTTATCTAGCGGCCCAGTTGCTAAACCCATTCAAGTACTCCTGCAGGGCATCTGTGGCTGAGTATATGGATTTGTTGCGGGCATATATGGCCGTGTCATCAGCAAATGTTGCGATAAGAAGGTCTTCGGGGTTTTCGAGCGCAATTCTACTGGCTCTGGGAATATCGTTAGTGAATAGGGAGTTTAGCGTAGGCTCTTGTTTGGCATGTCGCTCCGTCCTGTGCTACCTCAAAGGTTTTGTCCGTCAGGAAGCTCAGGTACAATTGGGGCGGGAGGAGTTTCTTGATCTTCGAGAGCAGACCTTCGTGCCACACTCTATCGAAAGCCTGCTGGATGTCAAGGTAAGCTGCCACTACATACTCTTTCCCGTCGTACACTTCGAGGATGTAATTGACCACTCGATTTATTTGTTAGGGAGTTCCATAGCACAGAAGAAAGCCAAACTGGAAATCGGCTATGGCTTTTCGAATAGATCGTACATCGAGCATTCTTTGAAGGATACAGCGCTCGAAGATCTGTCCAAGGGTGAATAGAAGGCTAATCGGCCAGTAGAAATCAAGGCAGGAGGGAGGTTTTCTATTCTTGTGGAAGAGAACTATTCTGGCTTTCTTCCAGGGTGATGGGAAATGTCTTAGTCTCAGAGCCGTGTTAAAGATAAGTACCAAGAACAATCCCTCTTAGTGGGTGTGTTTTAGGTCAACTCACGGGCTCGTCGCTCGCATAATGTAACAGGTTTGTCTGCTGTTTGATGGTTTCAGACTTGCCAGCCCTGTTGTGTCTTTGCTAAGTCGCTAAGTTGGAGTGCTTTTTGGTTGTGTTGGCTTGGTCGTTTCTCCAAATCTCTAAACAAAATCTAGAGCTTGAAACCAACCGAAAGAGATTTCAGGACACCGGTGGTTTGGGTTGGAATTTGGTTGGAGAGATTTCTGGGCCGCGATATGGCCTTTTCTGGCAGGAGCTTCATTGTCCTGTTGTCAATGCCTGGGGTCTTGTGTATCACCAGATTCTTGATTTCCCCTTTCACCTCTGGGAAGGTGATTGGTGGAGCTGCCACGGCATCTAAAACTAGTTGGTTCTGGCGGGGCGAGGAGGTTTTGTACTGCTGGAATCGTTCTTCTAAGTTCAGGGAAAAAGCTTTCACTCGGTCCTGTGGTGATTTAGCCCAGGAACCATCAGGACGTTGAGCTGGACACTTTGGAGCCACCTGCCGCTTGAATAGTTTAGTGAGCTTTCAAAGCGTAAATTTGGAGTTCTCATAAGTAGCTGCTTTCTCCAGCATGCGATCTGTCGCCTCTCGCCTGAGAGTTGGAAGGACCTTCCTTACTCTGTTGGCAACTCTGCGGCTTATTCTGTTAATCTGTGTGTAATACTCTCCCCGTAGTGCGGATATACTCTCCCCGTAGCCGATTTTTAAAATATAGTAGCTCCTTAGCCGTAGGTTTGAGTCCAGTAGAGAGGGCTGAAATGTTTTAAACTGAAATCGAAGAGGCGTAGCTCTTTTTACAATTGCCATCTATCATATTTTCAAGATTTTGCAATCCCATTAGACAGTTCGATCTTTATCTCCCATACCACCCGTATAATCTGAACTCATAAGAAAATAGAGCACACTTTGCCATTGAATCTACACCTCTTATTCACGCTTCTACAGTTGTCATCTAATAAATCTTCTTCATAATCAAAACTTATATAAGAATTTTGGTAAATTTCGCGATTTTCTGAACCTTTTCGAACCGTCTATTTACGCGTCTTCATGATAATCAAGTCTCAAACCTCTAATTTTCGCAAATTTCGCGATTACTTTACAGCTCGGATCTTCTATGTGTCGCCGCTCGGCCGCCCTTTCAGCATTAGCCTGTCTCCGAGCTTTTGCTTCCACTGCTGTCTTAGCAGCTCTCTATGTGATATGCATAGCAAATTTCTGGTGTCGATTGCTCGCCTGCTCCCGCGTTTCTGCAGATCTTATCTTTTTGCTGTTCCACTTGTCTATCGCGCCACGATTTAGATTGTTGCGGCGTTTCAGCAGCTATATGGGATGGAATGTGCAAAGCAAATTGCTGGTGTCGATTGCTCGCCTGATCAGGTGTTTCTGCAAATCTTTTCCTGGCTTGCTGTTCCACTTGTCTATCGCGCCGCGAATTAGATTGTTGCGCCATGTCAGCAGCTCTCTGGGATGTAGTGTGCATAGCAATTTGCTGGCGTCGATTGCTCGCCTGCTTCGGCGTTTCTGCAGATCTTCAACCTGGCCTGCCGCTAAGCAGGTAGGAATTTCAAGGAGAAATGAGCAGAATTTATTATAGAAAAGTATAAAATCTCCCCTGATTCTCTCGCCTACGAAAAAACTTTAGAAAGTTTGCTTCATCGTGTAAATTCCGACTAAGTGTATTCACTCTTCGGCACAGTCGAAGCATTTTCTATTCTATTTTCTAAATAGAAGCAGCAAAAAAGTGACCAAATGCTTGACTTTTTCCCCCGTTTTTGTTCCCTCTTACAGCAACACTTTGCTTATATGTGGCAGACGCAGCAAGCTGAACACACGCAACGTAGCTACCAGGCACTGCAACAACTGCTTAGAACCCAGACCGTAATCAATGTCCAGGAATTGGCTACCTTACAGCCAGAACAGGCTTACCTGCTGGGAGCTACTGCCTTGGATTGTTCGATTATGTTGACATTTCAGGAAATCGAACAGAATGAAGAGTGAGTAAAGGGAAAGCTTAAGAAAACCTTTACAATGTTCCGTCCACTTGCAGTTCAACCGCCGCCTGCTCGCTGCAACCTTGGCTGGTCACTGTGCTGGGTCATCAGTTTCTCACCAAGCTCAGCGTTTTAGATTTGGACCCCAAGCCTGATAGTCACTTTCATAAATTCATAGAGCAGACACATGAAATTGAAAAGTGCTGCCAAGCATTAAATTAATTAATAAAGTTCGCACAGAAACTAAAAGCCCACGCTTTACGAATGTGGAGCGCACAAAACTGTGCTACACTTTGCTTCTATTGCTGGTTGCCTGGGTGCGGCAGCAGCCGTGTTGCAAAACAAACCACAGGACACAGCTTTGGCGAGGGTGAACAGCACACAAAAAAAAAAAAATGGCTCGCCGTGAACACTCCTTAATTAATTTCCATGCGAAAGGCGTCGTCGCCTAGAATGGGGCCAAACTATGGCGCGTTGTGTGTTTTGTCAGTCGCTTTTAGATCAGCCAACGAAACGGACTCCCAGCAAGATGGGCAACAAAGTGGTCACATTCACCGAACAGCAATTGGATGACTATCAGGTGAGCCGCTTCAAGCAAACTGTGTTAATCGTTAAATTTAGATTTCGTTTCTCTTTAAAGGACTGCACATTCTTTACACGCAAAGAGATTCTGCGGTAAATAATAAGTAAAACTATTTCCATTTGATGTCCTTTGTTCCGCAGTCAACAATGGCTGGCACACAAAAGAGCCTCTCATCCCCACACTCTTTTCTGTTCTGCTCTGTTTTATTCGCAGCGTTCATAAACGCTTTCGTGAGCTACGTCCGGATTTGGTGCCACGCCAAATGACCGAGGGTCAGGCCTCGAGTGTCAAGGTCCCCTGCGAATGCATTGAAAAGATGCCCGAATTGCGTGAGAATCCTTTTCGACGACGTATCTGTAAGTAACGTAGGGGACATGTGGAAAAACACAAACACTCACATCTCCCCACTCCCATGCCAGGCGAGGCCTTCTCACGTGACGGCCTGGGCAATTTATCCTTTGAGGACTTTTTGGATGCCCTTTCTGTCTTCAGCGAGCAAGCGCCGAGGGACATTAAAGTTTTCTACGCTTTCAAAATTTATGGTAAGTTTCGTGTGCCGGTTCCAGCACCTTCTTCTCTTGCTCAGCTTTTGTTTATGCATCACTACAACAAAAACAGCAACAACAACAACATTTGCCAGTTTGCACCATTCCTTTTTGGGTGTCTTTGGCATTTTGCATGGAAACGCATGGCGTTTGCGTGATAATTTGTGGCCTGGTGCCAGAAACAGGACCCATAGGTTCTACTACCAAATGCAGGGCCAAAGTTCAAGGACAGTCATAAATTCTAATAAGCATTTTAATTGAAAATTTAATTGGAATTTTTGTAAGAATTTTACCAAAAAGGAGCCAAATGTTCTTAATTGATTTTACCTGGTGGCTTTTGAGAGAGAGTGGAATACTGTCAAGTTGGGTTTCAACTTAGTTGCGAGATGTTAAATTGGTCTTTAGTATGGTGCCCTCAGGGTAGGTGGTGACCAGTTTGTCTGCACTCTTATTTCCATGATACAATAACTGCAAGGTAGCGCAACCGGAAGTGCTAAGAAGAACCGCACAGTCGTTGCTTATATTTTCGACAGCTTTTGATAGAAGTGACTCGCTACACCAGGAAATCGAATGCGACTATGTCAATTCGATATACCGAAATACACCTTTGAAGCATCGAACCAAGGTAGACTACGAACATCGAAGCTGAGCAGTTCTCTACATTGTGATTATTGTATCATGCGTTGTCCAGGTAAACAAATGAATTGATTACTAAAGAGCCATGCGATCACTTGTAAATGACGTCATTTTAGACAAGCTTAAAGCCACCCGTGTACAAAGATGTGGCCGCCGATCAGGTACCATGAGAAATCTCATCTCCCACCACCGTAGATTAATAGGTTTTACACATGATTCAATAACTACAAGGCAGCGCACTGCACAGCTTCGATATTCTCAGTGGCTCTGGTTTGATGATTCAAAGGTGTAGCATATCAAACTGACATGGTCGCTTTCGATTTCCTGTTGTAGCGAGTAAGGCTGGTAGATCGTACAGCTGTTTCATGGGGGACCAACCCCACTCATCAGCGATCATGCCTGGCTGTGCTGTTCAAAACAGAAACCTCTCCATGCCTGCGACACTAAAACTGTTTGGGAATTCCAAAGCAGCAAGCGTGCAAAAACATGGAGCACAGCCTGAACAGACAGACGCATTTGTGTATGTGTGTGCCTCCTATGGTCTTAGTCGAATTTAGTGAAAAGGGCCAATGCCCTCCTCTACTAAAGCGAAGACCAAAACGTTTGCTTGCAAATTGCAAAAGTATTGAACAGGCAGAAGGAAGCATCTCCGACCCTATAAAGTATATATATTCTTGATCAGCATCAACAGCCGAGTCGATTTATGAACAAACAGATCTCAGAGATGGTAAGAGATAGAGGTTTTACTTGTATGGGACATATCCTTCTTAAACTTACAGGCAGGTCAAGTTTATTCAATCAACTTTTGCCACGCCCCCTCCTGCCCCCGCAAAATGGAAAAAACGTTATATCTCACACAGTTTAATATATAGAAGGTATGTTCCTTCTGGACATATTCAGCAGTTAAAATTATTTATCGAATCGCCAAAGGTGTTGTGAAGATCGGATGAACGATAGCCGAGTTATAAGGAAAACAAACTGTTATGGGCAGCACTGGTCTCAACGGTGATGGGCAGCACTTCACACAGAGTATATTACAGTCGTGCTTGACCAACTTTCTTACGTGTTGTGACTGTTTTTACGACCTTAATACTAAGTTAACCTGCAGTTTTTAGCTGGCTCGAGGTCATGTTACATACGATTTCGCATTACTTTAAAGAGAGACACACAACAGAGATCTGCACGAGTGCACCGCAACGGCAAGTGCACTGCATAAGTACTTGATATTTTCGCACTCGTGTATCCCGACCACTCCAACAATTTGAGTGTGAAATTATCCACCAACAATTCTGGCAGCGCATTTTCTGACTGGTGTTCTTTCACTTCAGTATTTTTTTACTCATGCATGCTTTTTGTCGAGTTTATTTACTTCGGCTTCTGTCGGTTCTCCTCACTTCTCGTCAAATTCCCCACTAATTCACACTTCTGCTGTGACGTCGACGTCAGCAGAACCGAATTCTGCGTGTATTGTGCGGCGCTACGGAAAGAAAAAAAACAACAATTGCCTACCCCGAATGAAGAAGTTTAAATACAATTTCAATTTGAGCGAGTATATCTTACACACTTTTATTATTCTTATCCCACAAGCATTAATTTTTACGTATCATAAATAAATTTATTCATATACTTTCCTTACCCTAAGTAGGCAAACGTGAGGCGCGCTCAATAATCCAAAAACTGCCAAGAGCAATACTCGATACATACATATAGATATTAGAAGTGTGTGAGCTGAGAGCACCAAGTATTTTACGTAATCCTCTTCGATCTTTGAGTAAAATTAGTACGTATCCAGCAAAGTGCGATTACGGCTGCCATTTCGAAGACGAAATCAACATACAGTGTAGCTCAAAGCAGAAAAAACGTGAAATTAAAATGTTCACCGAACTCGCCTCTTAATAAGTCCATTGTTGCGCGTTCTGTGTGGCATGTGGCGCCGTCTTGTTGAAACCACATGTCATGCAAGTCAAGCTCTTGCATTTTTGCCAAAAAAATGCATTTTCTTAATTCAAACCACACACACTCAAGGATTGGCCTAGTGATTTGTTAAACGATATGGAGTATGCAAGTCGAATCGGAAAATTGAATTCGTTTAAACTCAAAGGACACGTCGTTTGGGATTATCAGAATCCTCGGAATGAGAACTTCCTCACCTTTGAAATTTTGATTGAGTATCGCCACTTAAATCACATGAATCGTCAGTTTTCTTCGGGAGTACTTTGCTGATGAGCTCACCTTTCGATGACGCGAAATAGCCAAAATTCGGAGGAAATGAAATCAATCCGGTCGATTCGTCGACAAGAACACGGCCATTACCGATGGAACGCAACTGCCTGGAGAAATCTTGAGTAGGTGGAACGTTCAGCAATGCAATTCTCATGTTTGCTGCCAGCTGAAGTTCTTCTCATTAAGCCACAGATTGGATGATTTGAGGCAAGCGTTTATTTCATTGTAAATCGCTAAATAGAAAAATCATTCCGCCTCCAAAACATCTGAAGTCATTGCGCAGAGTGCTTCCCATGCGCGTTTGTGCGTTATTGTGCACTCGTCCCACTTTAGCCATTGCGAAGTGCTTTGCAATGTTTCATGTTCATGTTGTTATTTGGACCGATTGACGTTCACATTCTATTTACCCGTCTAAAATTGCCATCTATCAAATCTTCTAACCATGATCATTTGGCAAATTTCGCGGTCTGTTGGAACATTTAAATATATTTTAATAGTTGAATAACTCTGTTAAACGCCTGGTGAGAGTCCTTCACCGCCAGTCTATGGAGCTAGCTAAGACTATCTAAGAACTCTAATTTAATGTTCTTCCGTTCTAAATTTAATCTCCCGTTGCGTTTGTTGGTGGTCACAATAGCAAACTGTCTCAGTGGTGAAGCAGCCCAAAATAATCTTGGTTATTCTCTGTGTACAAACCTCGTATAAAATTTATAAAAGAAATATGCAAACCAAAACTGGCAGCTCAACAATAAACTCAATGTGGTCTTTTCATGTGATTAATAAACTGTTCAAGTTGAAGGTTGCAAAGCTAATATGTCGGCCGGGCTAGTGTTTTACGGTACGACTCAATTTCGGAAATTGAACACAATTGAAGCTGCTTTGGCATTCATTGAGAAGAAATTTTGTGAAAATATTTTCAGAAAAAGCAGCAGCAGGGGTGTGCGAGTGGCAGCACTTTGTTTCAATGTGCTTTATTAGATTTAGATTGACACAAATTGCAATGTGCACGCACACAAATACACACACATATAGCTTGGTTTTTGCACACATCTCTTGACTTTTGTGCAAAGAAAATGTCAAGTTGTGTCAAACAAGGTCCCCTTTACCTGTATGCTTCTGATGTCTGACTTTAACTTTACAGATTTCGATCAGGACGGCTTCATTGGGCACGCTGACCTCATGTCGTGCCTGACAACAATGACCAAAAACGAGCTAAGTCCGGAGGAGCATCAGCAGATTGCCGACAAGGTGATTGAGGAGGCCGATGTCGACGGTGATGGAAAATTGTCCATATTGGAGTTCGAGCATGTTATACTAAGGGCACCCGACTTTTTGTCCACCTTTCACATTCGCATCTAAGAGAGGTGTTTTATTAATAAAATATGAAGTTTGGCCTATACATGTTCAATTAGTGAGATTAAGTCCGGCGTCACTGTGCCTGTGCATGTCAAATGTCAGTTGCAAAATTCATAAGCTCCAGCATATGCAGCAGGCACTGGCCTGACCCCATTGCTGCTCCTCTCCAGCAGCAGCCGTCAATGAACATTTGACCAGAGGCCATGCAGCATGCAGTTGCCATGCGTTCAAACTTTTATCAATATTTTGCCCCTGTGTGCAGCTTAAACTTGTTTTCGAAGCCAAATGCGATTGGCGTTTAATTAGTGTAATTGCCACAACTCTTAATTAGTTGCCAACTAAATCACATAATGAGTGCACACATCGCGTTCAGTTTTTTATTTTATTTTTTAAATCACGTTCAATATTTAATTTAGTTTACTATTTAATAATACGCATAATTACATACATATTAATTGGTTTAAATTTACGCTTAAACAGTACAAGAAAGTCTCTATTACAAGTATAAGCCATAGATGCAAGTTTATGTCGTAGATTAAGTATAAGAAAGTAAACCGTTTATGATGAAACTATTTTCAATTTGAGTTCTGAGTGTTTATTTCCATTTATTTCTAGCAATTGCATATGTGGCTGGGTGGGGAGCGGAGGAGAACTGAACCAAAAATGGCTATACACAAAAACAACAACACTTAACGTTATTCAACTAATCACTAGAAGTTCTACGCTTTATACGATTTCAAAAATTATTGTTATGGCTTGAAGAGTTTATACAATTTGTCGTATACATTTAGTGATATATTCGATAACTAATTCTAGATATTTAATTGGAATAGCTGTTGCTTAAGTTGGCTTAAGTTTCTATTTCTGGTATTTCGTTTCAATACATACATTTTGCGTTGCATTTTGTCGATAGTACCTAGAATGTGGCGGTCTTTTCAAGATTTGTTACTCGTATACATGGTTTACATTCACATTATAGTCTTTTAGGTTTAAAATATTCTTCGTGTGTTGGACAAGTGTGGGTGGTGCTGCTCCTTTAAACGTTGTCTTAAGTTTAGTTAGGAGGTTTGGAAGATTTGTGTCATGTCTTTTTTGTTTTCTAAAACCCCCCAAGTATTCGTTGCGAACTTCTGTTCAAATTCTAACACTCGTTTAGTAGGGTTGTGTCTTGGCTAAGTGGTAAGCCCAACAGCAACAGGTTGTAGTCTTGACTTTTGTTTTCTAAAACTTAAGTTGGGTTAGTTTTTGTTACTAGATCTTATACTTGAACTGTCAATGAAAATGGTAATAACATTGTAGAGGAAGAGAAAAAGTCTTTCGAGGGTTATTTTGAGTATAAAAACTCCATCTTTTAAAAGATCAGATGGAACGAGATCAAATACCAGGGTATTCAGTGGAAGAGTAATGAACAAAACTTTTCTGATGCCATTGGAACCCCCCAAATTAGGGTAAAATAGATTTTAGAAATGTTTTTGTAAGCCTAACCATCATTGTAGAAAAATTTGAGTCGATAGATGTCCGACTAACAGCCACTTTAACTAAAATCAAAATAGGTCACTAAATCTCATATTCATGTACTAAACGGGAAGGCTCGCCGTGATGTTTCTTATAAAAACCTTAACGGTTTCCCTATAAAAAAAACAATAAGCAGCTTGGTTTTTATAAAAAGGGAGCATACCCTTTAAATAAATGCACACAAGATATCGTGACACATATTAAGCATACTCTGAGACGAAGTTCTCAGTAATTGAAAACAGCAGTCATAACAACAAAGATTCATAGAACGACCTTCAACACAATTGCATATTCCTTTCGGCTAGCCTACAAATAGAGCTTAATAAGAAGAAAGAATTTGGGTTCTTACAATTCTGAAGTTCTTATTCTCCGGGTCGTTGTATAGTTAAATAGGAAATTGCAAATGGCTTGATGGTGTGTCAGCATTTGAAGCGTAATCGAAATGAAACCGAACTGTTCGCAATTCCGCATCAGCGCATTTACAGAATTGATCGACATTATAAGGGATACCATATAACTGAAGTATAATTCAAAAAAGGTTCGAACATTCATTCGAAAATGAAACCTATCTAAATAAAATCAGAAATCTACAGATTCTCGTATAAACGATTGGATTTTTAACTATACAATGAGGACTTTATATGTAATCTGTCAAGAATAATGTCGCCTACTAAATTATAGGACACAAAAAGAGTACGCTTGAGATCGACTTGGTGCTGTGCAGTCGGTTTCAAATCTTTCAAATTTAGTCATCTATTCTACTTAGTAGCCTTGCATTTTGGAGACAGTTGCAGTTCGAAATAAAAATATTTATACGAAAATCTACAGATTAATTTATTGAAGTGCTGGGACATAGGGGCATAGAGATTGGAAATCAGGCAAAAGTTGGTAAAAACTGACCCGAAAGGTTACTACAAACATAGAAAGGAAGCTCCATAAATGTTTTGGGGGAAGAATATGAGCATGGAAATCCCCGGAAGACGAGGGGCCCCCCCGGGGTTATTAATGGACCTACTTGAGGCACGTAAAAGTGATCAGAATCACCGGTAAGGGGTATCCGGGACCTTGCGCTCCGCGATTATCTGACGGGGCAAGTGAAACTATGCCACACCTACTGCAGGAAACTACCTGACCAGTATCTTGGCAGACCAAGTCGCAATACTTGGCTTAAAAGCTATTAGAGCCACACGTTAGGCGAAATCCTGAAACATGTGCTCCCGAAATGTCTACCAAGCCAACTGAAAATATGCCGAATATTCTTCAGGTGACGGCAAGCTTACTGGGAGACGAAAACTGAGAACTATGCTTAGGGCTAGTGAAGCCACATGAAAGATGAAAAACCTGGACCATGTGCACCAAAATGTCTGCCAAGGCAAGTGAAACTGTCGAATATCTTCGGTGACGCCTGGCACTCTGGGAGCGAAGCTGGGCTATGCTTAGGGCTAGTGACGCCACATGAAAGGTGAGAACCTGGACCATGTACGTACGAACCAGAGATCTGCATGGGTGTCTTTTTTCTTGACTCGGAGGTACTTGTTGTAAAAGCGTCTTGCGTATGATTCGACACTCAAAATATCCAATCAACTCATATACTCACTCATCTCTAATAGTAATAGTATTTCTGTGACTGGGTGTCTGCGTGAGCTGGTGTCAGATTTGTTCGGTGTTTGATTTTTTTCGAGCCGAGAACGCACTCTCACAGCACACACACTGCTAATATTTAAGTATGTATAATTTTTTTTGCTCCGCTCGCATTGTTTTTGTAAAAGTTACTATAAACGCCGGTTTGTTGTTCTTGTAATTTCAAGAGAGAGAGCACACAAGAGAGAAAGAGAGCGTTTAGAGAGAGAGCGACAAGGGAGAGATCGAGACACCTTATCTAACACTCGGATATTTTCCAAATTCCGGGGGATTGGCAAGCTTGTTCATAGGTACAGACGAACATGGCTATATCGGCTCGGCTGTTGATGCAGATTTCTGCTACTGCATAGCAGCGGCGGGCAAGCCTTTGCTCCCATTGTTCCCGAGAGTTATTTTACGACAGAATGACAAGCGCAATTGGCTCGCTTCGAAGCGAAAACAACAACAAATCCATTGCTTATAAAAAAAAACGGCGCCAGTCGTGAGCGCGGCAGATACGTCTGAAAAATGAAGTGTTGGACTGCTCCCAAAATCGATTTTCGTCCCCACCACTGCTTTATAGGATCGGATATGATGCTTTCTCCCATACCTTTGCACAAACTAAATATACACTTTGTATCCTTCTGGGGATCGGGACAGGGAGTGGCGGGCTAGTGCGCCGGCCGTAACGGTTGTGATGGCCGGAAGAAGAAGAAAATCTACACTTTGTACCTTTGGTACAGAGATGAATCGAAGGATTTGAAAAAGGTGAATCTAAAAAGTTTGAGAATAGCTAGACTGAAACTCGGATATAATGTATAGTAAAAGTTTTTAAAATGGTTGCAATTTCAAAAATTTTCTTTAACAATTTCAAAAAGTTTGTTGAAACTCACATTCTTGGATGAGCGAGGAATGCAAAAAATCTGACAATTCAACTATAAGATCTGGTAAAAAAAACCCCTGAAAGACCCAACTCTGCTGCCTAAATCTTACAGTTACAGTAACCCCGATGTCTTGACATTTTCTAAAGGTCACACCAAGGTTTGTGTCTGGGCTAATATTTGGTATTCCTCTCTCAACTGGTTGGACTTTCGTTCTAAAACTCATGATTGGAAAACCCGTAATCCGAAAAGCTTTCGAAGCTTTTCAACAAATTTCAGTAGACCGAGGAATTGTGATGTTCATAGTTGGCGGCGGCGGCAGCATGATGCAAATACGATGGTATTGCTGTGGCATTCAATTCTGAAGCTCGCCGCCGCAAAGCCGCAATACTATGTCCTCGCCACACATCCTCATCGGTGGCGTCCGTTGGTGATTGCATCGATTGGTGACAATGCGGCAGCAAATGGGCATTGCTGTTGCCAGCGGCACTTTCCTGTTGCTGTTGCTGCTGTTGTTGTTGTTGCTGTTGGGTTGGTGTCGGCGGTGCCATCTAAATGGGTTGTTGTATAGGATAAATGTTGGTGTGGTGAGTTTATGAAGCTTTTGTTGGTGGGATAACTTTACCTGTTGTTGATGATTTTGCTGCTGCTGTTGTTGTTGCTGGTGTGCTTGCTGCTGCTGCTGTTGCTGTTGTTGGTGAGACTGCTGTTGCTGCTGCTGTTGCTGGTGAGATGGTTGCTGTTGCTGTTGGTGAAGCGGCTGAAAATAAACATTTACAAAACAGCAGCAATGTTAATGCAGCAACAGTAGCAGTGGTTTTTGAGGTGTATGTTTAAGAGTCTCTAAAGGACTGTTTGGGTTTCCAGCTACGCGACATATTTTCTTGCTGTTAAACCACATGATGCAATTTGCAGATAAAAAATGCATTGAATTCAGCACATGTTACACAGTGCGAAAATCAAAAAGATCTATGAAGTGGACCAATAAATTGTAAAACTAGAGACATCAGGTTGCTACACGTCATACCCAGTTTTTCTTGATCACCCTAAGTTCGCGTTATCCATTTTCCTGCTGGTCATGAAGCATTTTACTCATAAGAAGCCGCTGATACCCAAATGGTCAATGTTGTTCTAAGGCAGTTGCTTGTACAAAAATGTCCGCAAACTAAGGCTTCGACGGTGAATCCACAAACGGAATTCGGTCTATTTTTATCTCTAGCTCGATAATGGGTGTGGTCAAGTGTGGTTAACCATATCGCGGTTTTTAGTTGCATGTTACCATCTCTTGAGGACACGTTTTATGGGTCAGTATTTTGTATTTGTATTTATTTAAAAGAGTTGACAAATTAGCTGTCAACATACTAAAGAATATTAAACCTAATCCAGCCTCCGACCGAATTGGGAGAACACTTTTACAATGTGCTCCGACTCACATCAAGTGGGCGGAGGCAAAGATTTACATTTGTTAAGACGATAAGTATGACAAAATATTAGAAACATTAACAAACAAGGAACCCTCAGAACTTAACAAATGGTATAAATCATTATAAAGCATACATATGATACGAAACGGGTCGTGAGATTCAAAATTAGATCTACTTATATGTAAGAAAATTGGCCGGAACTGTCGTGTCGGTCCAGAAGGGATCGAAAATTTAATTTGACTTATAAGAAAACTAGAGTCAATGTGCCCATGTGTTAGTTTATGAAGGAACATAACTCCATGGCAGGTTCTACGATCCTGTAGAGACGGTAGGCTTAAAAGGCGGAGCCTATTTACATACGACGGCAAACGACGGTGGGGTTCCCAGTTTAATCCACGTAAGGCAAACAGGAGAAATTGCACCGACTCAATGAGGTCCTGGTAAATTGCATACTGCGGAGACCATAAGCATGAACAATACTCGAGTATTGGTCGAACAAGTGAGACGAAAAGAAGCTTAGTGGTATAAGGGTCATCAAACTCTTTAGACCAACGCTTCGCAAAAGCCAACACCCCTTTCGCTTTGCTAACGATGTGTGATCCGAAAAGTTCATGTTATGGCTAAATATAACGCTTAGGTCTGTCACTGCATGTATGCGCTCGTGGTTGTGCGGGCCAAGACAATAGTTATCCATAAATGGGGTAGAACGGTAAATGGACATAAAACAACATTTAGAGGGGTTAAGGTTCAACAAATTATTGGTGCACCAAGAATATAGGTGGTTTATGTCATTTTGTAATAAGAAATGTGAATCCTGGTCCTTTAGTTGCATAAAGATTTTGACATCGTCAGTATACATCAAAACTTTAGAGTTCACAATCACAGAAGGAGGGTCGTTTATAAATAAACCAAAATGCAAAGGTCCAAGGTGGCTACCTTGGGGAACTCCGGAAGTGACGTTAACATGTTTAGAGAGAGTGTTGTTAAATAAGACTTTCTGTGTGCGGTTTAACCGGAACTATTAAGAAATTGGGTCTAAGAGGCGTTGCAGAAGAATTCCCAGACTTCAACATTCTCTAAGCTCCTGAATATTTAATTCATTGGCTAGAGCGGGTATTTACACACAAATACACGTTATACATCCTTAATTTTTAGCGTTGGTGGCCGAGGCAGCATTTTGTGGAAAACAAAGAAAATTTTAAAAACCTTGGTACATGCAAAAACTTTTAGCTCTAAAAAACAGTTTTCTACAAATAAGTAAAAAATCTAATTCTTTCCTCAATTTGCAGAAAATACTTTTCTTAGCGAGTTTTACTGGCTCTAGGTCCAGAAAAAGTTGCGTTTGTTCACAGCTGTAAACAACTTACGCATTGATATACGAAACAGGGCTGGTTGCCCATACAGTACCGTTGCAGAAACTTCCCGATTTCCTCTTCAGTAGGCTCCGCTGCTTAATGCTGGTTTTGTGTGTCTCTTAATGCCATAATTGCTTTAAGCAGTTGGGAACTTTAAAAACCAAGAATACAAAACACACAGGCAAACCAACTTTCAGCTATCTTTTCGGTGAATATGCTTAAGCTTTGTGGCTAAAGTTTCTAAGTGAAAATCTCTGCCCGTTGAATTGGAATTGAAATTTCAAATAAGCGTATGTGTTGTTATATGAAACTTTTGTTAGTTTCGTTAACAAAAGCAGAGAGCGTGCCTTCTATTATAAACGTAAGAAACTTTTCATAATAATTAGAAATTCTAAAATTTAAGCTGAATCATTTTAGATTTTAGATTCAGGGTGCGTTTTGGTATAACAAAATCTTTGATAAAAAAGGTGCATACATGTATATTTGAATTCGCTTGTTCGATCGCTTGACTCTGACCAAAAAATAAAAAAATTTAAAGGGTTAAAAACATTTACTTCTGCCTATTTTTATGGGTTATCAGGTTATCAAAAGCCATAAAAATATTAAAATCATTTTTTATTGAATCGAAAGAGAATATATCGAACTGCTTGAAAAGAAAGTAGCCGTAGCATCCAGCTGGTAGTTCCCTTGTATTCACATATATATAAATGCTTGATGAATCCCTTTTTCCCTGCTATCAATTCTGTCCTTGCGAAATTCGAATAGTTTGTGTGTTCCTTAAGGGTTGTGACTTACCATTGGCTCGCCATTCAGCTCGTTTTGAGTGGCATTGGGCTGCGTGGAGAGTGGCGGCGGCGTCACCGATGAGCAACTGTTCATATTGGGCGGCGTTGTGGCGTTCGGGGAGCCGCTGGGGCCGCAGCTCACCCCGCCCACGCTGTGCTGATACATCATCGAGTCGCCTAAGGATAAGAAAAGTGAGATGACGTCAGAACTGTAACAATGAAAACTTTGAATAACAAAAAAAAAAAAAACATGTCTCCAAAATGTCAATTAGCACAACTATACGAAATCAAACAAACAAAAAAAAAATGCCTTTGGGTATTCCTGAAAATTAAACGACTGCCTGTTAATTGAACGAGCAAATAAGCCAGCAGCTCAAGACCATTATAAATGATACGATATCTGTTTTTTTGGGGCTACCGAAAAAAAAGAAATGGAATTCTCGTGTCTGGGCAATTGTCAACTAAGAACTGAAACTGGATTGTGGCCGAAAGCTAAGCAAACAAGTCCACAACTAAAGCCAACTCAAAAAGTGTCAACGCGCGGACAGATGGAAAATTTTCAAGTCGAGGCATGTGATGGTGGGGATTGGACACCTACCCAAAGCATTGAGACCATAGTGCTGATAGCTGCCCATGTTAATGCCCGAATTGAGGCCGCTATTCAGCGTGGACGAGAGCGGTGACGATTGATTTAGTTGGCCAAAGCCTTTGCACAGAATTGCAAGAGCGTCAGCAGCAGCAGCGGTTAGTGAGAGATTAGTTAAGGCATGTGGAATGCATTGTAGGCTTAAAGTACTCACCTGCTGTCATGGGATTGACGCCGACGCTCCAGCGATCACCACCGAACATGCCAGTGCCGCAGAGTCCATCGCCCATGGCTATATTGGTGATATTGGCTCCAAACGGTGGTAAACCATGCGAGGGCAAAAGAGCACCCGGCGTGCGAAACACATTGGTGGTCTTCTTGCGCTTCTTCCATTTGGCACGACGGTTCTGGAACCAGACCTGCAAGATAGGGTATGGTAGAAAGTAGAAAGTCTTTCAGATTTTACTTTGTACATACAAGGTCTTAACTAAGTGAAATGTGGAGAACTTAAGATAAAGTCTTCACCAAAAATTTCTCTGATGCTATAAAAATACAGAATATTTTAAAATAGAAAGGAAAATATTTCAAAATCCTGCGCTTAATTTACAGTCAGAACTTCAACTTTTCGTAATAAAATAAAGATGTCGAAGGGCCTTTTCCCAAATCTAAAATCTGCGTATGGTATATACCTACCTACCTGCTAGAATTTGTGGCTCTATCTTTTATAGTCTCTGAAATCGACGCGTTCATACGGGCAGACGGTCATGGCTAAATAGACTCGGTTGTTGAAGCTTATCCAAAATTTATATACTTTATAGGGTCGGAACATACTTTTGCGCAACTTCATGATCCTCTTTTCCCATTTTTATTGAAATGAGGTAAATTCGCAAAAAACTTTTGTATGAAACTTTTTTTATTTTTCATCTGAACAGATCCAAATTTATTTTCTTATATCTATATGAAAGTTCAACAATAACTGCATCCCAGTCTTCTAGAAAATCTACCCCCCCTTGGTGGAAATTGGGTGGTAAAGGTTGTGTGGGTTGAAGTTTTTCAAGTAAGTCAGTAGGCAAATTCATGAAATTCACTTGACGGAAAAATTTTAAAATCAAAACAATTTTTAAAATAATCATTGTACTTGGCTGTTTGCGAATATGAAACAAAGAAAGTGCTAACCAGAGCGAGTTACCAAAGTCGATTCCAAAGGAGGAAGGATGGTGAAGGAAGAGGAGAAGGAAGAGGTGAAAGAAGAATAATAAGTAAGAAGTAAGTCAAAAAACCGCGAAATTTTGCAAAAATTATACCGTTCTACTGATTGCAATGAAATTTTGGGTATTGGACGCTTACCCGGAAAAAATTAAGCAATGTTCCAAAAACCG
The DNA here is from genome assembly GCA_018904265.1 of Lordiphosa collinella. NCBI lineage: Eukaryota > Metazoa > Arthropoda > Insecta > Diptera > Drosophilidae > Lordiphosa > Lordiphosa collinella. The sequence goes on along the minus strand of JAEIFV010000392.1, from coordinate 42,605 downwards.
CGATATTTACAAAATTTTAGATTTCGGTGAATCTTTGTAGAATGGTGGACGCTTGCCAGGAAAGGTTTCTTAGTTAAAGAAATGGACGGAAAATGGTCCAGAAACCGCTTTAAGCAAAAACCGCGATACTCGCAAAATTTTTGATATCGGTGAAACTTTAGGGATTGGGTTGTACGCTTGCCCGGGAAGGTTTCTAAGTTCAAGAAATGGTCGGAAAATGGTGCACAAGCCGCGAAATTTGAAAAATTTTAGCGTTCATCCGATTGCAATGAAACTTTCAGGAATGGTTGGAGAGTTGGTGGAAATATTCCAAAATGTGTTTTCATGGCCAATCCTTATTTTTGGGCCGATCTTTATCAAATTGGGTTTGTAAGCTCTAATTTTCAAAAGTCCACCACCCGTCAGGTGTGTCATCATTTTGAACCGCGGGCGGTGCATAAGAGTTAATCTGTGCTTTAAGACAATGTATGTAAGATACGGTTTGTGTGATCTAGAGTTTTCTAGAGACCAGTTTTTTAACCAGGTCTCCATACAAAAGTTGATAAGTAGTGAATTATCGTTTATTTTTTTTTTGAGTAGAGCTTCTGTAGGCAAACGTATTGTGTAGGACCATGTAAATTTGATCCTAAAATTTAGTCATATGCCTAGTGTCCATATCATCACTTCAGTGATACACAGATGATCGAAAGCCACATTCTTTACTCATTCAATTCTCTAAAATTATTGAAAAAAAATAGGGGAAAGTTAACTTCGGCTCGGCTTCCATTGAAAACAAACAAAAAGTTTTTTGTAACTAAGACTACTTTTTGGACCTTACTTTTCTATGGGATCTATACTATATAGATTTCTGATTTCGACCAAACTTGGTGAAATCATGAAAGAGCATAATACACTGTTAATAACGAAATCTGGAGGCGATCCCATTTAAAACAAAAAAGTTTTTCTCACTAGAACTTCTTTTTCGACAGATCATTCATATTGCAGCTATATGCTATAGTCATCCGATTTTGATAAAACTTTGTAGAATTATGTTAAAGTATATAAAATAAGTGTATGCCAATGATAAGGACGTTTTCATTAAAAACAAAAAAGTTTTTCTCACTAGAACTGGTTTTTCGACCGATCGCTCCTATGGGAGCTATATGCTATAGTCATCCGATTTCGACCAAACTGAGTGAAATCATGGAAAAGGATAGTAAACTAAGAAATACGTACTTTGGAGGCGTTTCCATTAAAAACAAAAAAGTTTTCCTCACTAAGACTAGTTTTTCGACCGATCGTTCCTATGACAGCTATATGCTATAGTCATCCGATCCGGCCGGTTCCGACAAATGTGCAGCGTATTTGTAGCAAAAGACTTCGTGCAAAGTTTGGTGACGATAGCTTTAAAACTGACGGAGGAGATAGCATAGAAACAGACAGACGGACAAGGCTAAATGAACTCAACTCGTCATGCTGTTCAAGAATATATATACTTTATGTGGTCGGAGATGCTTCCTTCAAAGCGTTACAAAAATACGCACAATTTTATAATACCCTCTGCAAGGGTATAAAAATATTTTTGTTGAACTATTATGGAAAGGTGCATGCGTTTTCATATTGTGAGTAGAAGGTGTCTAGTTTTGGTTTTCTCCACGAACTCGCAGAATGGAATATGGACTTGTTGAAGTTTAGTTTTCAAATTTGTCGGTCATTATTCTAGTAGGCCTTGATTCGCCGTAATTTGCCTTACTTTTGAATTGAATTAGAAAAGGTTTCATTATTGCTTTTGCTCTCGCAGAGACTGGTCGCCGTTATGTCTCGTTTTTTTTTTTTTCTTTTATACTCAATTTCAGTTTTAAAAAATAATTAGAAGTTGACTCTTTGGAAAGACCGAATATTTTTTTTTTATTTCAGTCGGAAAACGCGTACGAATGTGGCGTGCGAGAAAGCTCCCAATTAAATATGATATTTGGAATCTGAAACCGAACCAGAGTTTTTTCTTCCAGAGTAGTTTTCTCTACGAAATTTATGGCAATTGTTGGTTTGTGGGGTGTCAGCATCGTCTTGAACGGATGAGATGTATTCATACTCGGCTCCAAGGCACTTTCAAGCAGACAGTGCCCTACGGAAGGTCGCGTAGTAGCTTCAGTTCAGTAATAATGAATAAATAAACTTAATTTTATTGCTGAGCACACGTCTAACTCGTTTGACTTAGATATGTCGATTGGAAACGATGGAATTCGTCTTCACTGTTAAACACAAAATCCCACCCCTCTCCCTTTTCTTTTCTCTTTTTTTCTTCCTCTTCCTCTCCCGCCTCGGGGTGGGGACGGGCACCCACCCCCTCCCCCCCCCCCTTCCCCCGTTTCTTTTTGGTTTTTTTTTGGTTTTTTTTTGTTTTTTTTTTTTTTGTTTTTTTTTTTTTTTGTTGGGTTGGGTGGGTGGGGTTCCCGGCTCGGTTTGGGGGGGGGGTGTTGTTTGTGGGGGGGTTTGGTTGTGGTGGTTGGGGGTTGGGTTGCGTTGGGGGTGGGGGGGCCCCCACCCTTTGGCGAGTGGGGGTGGTCTCCCCACTTTGGGGGGGGTGGGGTTGCTTGGTTTGTTGGGTGTTGATAAACCTGTGGCCGGGGGTTGAGAGATTGGTTTTGGTTTTCGGTTTAGGAAAAATTTAATTGTTTTGTTGTTAGGGTTTTTTGGTTTGGTTTTGTTTAATTTTTCTTGTGCCGTTGCTGTTGTTTGTCTTTTTTTTTTTTGTTTTTGTTGTTTGTGGTGGGTGTTGGTTGTGTTTTTTTGGGTTGTTGTTGGTGTTGGGGGGTGGATAGAAGGTTGGGGTTTGTTTTCAAGATTTTTGGGGGGTCTTGTTGGTGGGGGGTTGGGGGTTGGGGTTCCATTTTTTGGCGAAAAAAATGTTACATCTGGTATAACAAAATTTAATTACATTTTATATATTGTTGTTGTTTTATTTCTCTTTGTTTGAAAAAAATGTTTTGGTGTCGTGGGATGAAAAATAAAATTAAGTTAAAAAAACAAAATTAAAAAAAAAAAAAATAATAAAAAAAAAATAAAAAAAAAAAAAAAAAAAAAAAAAAAAAAAAATTAAAAAGAGTGTTTAAAAACATAATTATATTTTTTTTTTTTATTTATTCTTTCTCTTAACCCCACTTTTTTAATTCTTCTTCCTTCAACCCCCATTTTATAAAAAAAAATTTTATAAAAATTTTTTATAAAAATATTTTTTTTTATATTCATTTTTATTTTTAATTTACTTTTTCCAAATTTTTCCCCTACCATTTACCCCCCCAAAAACTTTTCCTTCCCCTTTCCTTTCATCTCCCTTTTTTCCCCCGACCCCCCTCTCCCCCCCCCCCCTCCTCCCCACTCTTTTCCCCTTTTTTTTTTTATTTTTTGTTCTTTTTTATTAACTTTTTATTTTAATTGGTTGTTCAAACCTCCGCCACAACCCCCAACAAAAACCCCAAACCCCCCCCCCACCTCCACATAAAAATTTTTTTGTTTAAATTTTAAAAATAAATATTTAAAAAAAAATACCTTTTCTTACCTTTTGTTGTAATTCAAAAAACCCCACCCAAAAATGTAATTTTTTTCGAATTTCATACTTGGATCAAGAGAATACGATTTCGGAAGTAAGGTAAGAATGGAAATTCTTGTTTCAAGCCCAAATTTCTGAGGCCATTTAAAACCATTTTTCCTTCGTTTTTGTTTGTTTTCCGGTTGGGTTTGGTTTTGTTCGTTTAGGTACTTTAGACTGGATTTACACGGTGAAGCAAACTGCATGAAGTTTTTCAAAAAGCTTTTGCTTGTGGGAAAGAGGTGTTGCAAGCGACACCACTAAAACCCTCTCCTAAAAAAAAAAGCTTTTCAAAAACTTCATGAAGTTTGCTCCACCTTGTAAAACACTATAAATCGCTGAATGCGAACCAATTCAAACAAAAAAAAAAAAAAAAATAAAAAAACAACAACACACAAAAAAAGTATTATCCTAAAACGTTCGTACTCAAACTTACTTTTTGTCTGAATGAACTGCAACAACTGCAATAAATCATGTTTCTTCATCATTTTCTTGAAGTTGTTGTTATTTGACATGTGATTTTCTTTTGATGAACCCACAAAAAATAGCGAACATCCAAATTTTGAAGGGCGGGGAATAATTAAGCTAAGATTTTCGTTGAACAAGTGTTTTGGCTGCTTGTTAAGTAACTCCTTCTCCTGTTACTCTGGCTTGGCTGTCTGCTGCTGCTTGTTCTCTTCCTCTTTAACCGAGGTCTTAATCGAGATCAATTACCGTCGTGACAGTCAAAACATGTCTCGACAAGCCAGCACACACACACACACACACACACTCAGGTACACACAAACATTTACATGCGCATAAATTCCATATGTAAATTCTTCAACAGCAATTTGCCTGACCTCCCCTCCCCTCCTTGGTCTTTCCGACCACTGTCCGCCATCTTTGGTCAGCCTACAAGCCTTTGTCTTATCGTCGAGGAGAGGTCGAAGCCCATGTCGGATGTGTTCATTTCCAAATTGGCATTTCCATATGCATAAGAACGAGGAGGCGAAACAACGTAGACATGTTGAGGTTTTGACATTTACAAGGCAACCGAACACACACACACACACACACGGATTCCCACACACGACTGCTTGAAATGGCCACACTATTTTTTTTTTGTTTTCACATTTTTCTTTTTAAGTGAAGCTAAATAAAATTTCAGCGGTTGACTGACTGGTGACATGAAAACGATTTTCCCGTTGAGATCAGATCCACATCACATGCGCCGCCATCGGGTTGACAACTTAACCGTGGATATATTTCGTTGCAAATCTTGAGCTGTCAGTGCGCCGCTTGTCCGTCCGTCCGTCCGCCTGTCTGTCTAAGCCAGACTAATGGCAAAGGAATACGCCCGAAGCACCACAAATCGAAAACAGAAAAAAAGAAAAATGGCAACTTTCAGGCAAAGTGACTTTGCTTGTAAGGCTTCTGATGCTCTTCGCGCTGATGGTGTCTCCTGGGGGTTTGTCATATGTCGGGCAAATGCTGGCAGACAGCGGACCCGTACCCGGACCCAAACTATAAACAGCTCGCTGTCTCTCAATGTTACACCAGGGACGCTAATGCTCAAAGTAGCGGGGAGGGTAGGGGCGAGGGGGAGTGGTGACAACGACCTTGACTTGTTTATGTTTTTTACGTGTTTATGCGTCGCTCTATTCATTAACTTTTAATTTAATAATTTAAGGCACAGTCTCACTGTCTGCCCTCTCGCCGTCTCGCTCGCACACTGTGGCCGTCTCTTGTGCACTCGTGGCAAATTAAATTTGCCTGGTATTTTATTTTGCTTGCCACTTTCGTGTGTTGTGGCGGCCTTTGGCTGCTTTTCTTGGCCAAACAACAAAAGCCAAAAGTCATTGCCTGCTTTTGGGCGCTCGGCCATTAAATTGGCATAACGTGCATGACGTGCACGGCACGTAAATAGGCGTTAAAATGTCGGTTAAACAAAACATTTATTTTTTATGTGTGCGTGCGTGTGATTGCCAGACAGGCAGACAAACAGACCAAATGTGAATTTTCCTCGGGCTGCGCCCAATTTGAACCGTGAGTGAACCCAAAATGCTCCTTATGCCGCGCGTTAAATTGTGTTTTGACGGTAATTTTTTAAGCTTCACCCTTATGCATAAATTATACGCTGCCGAGTGTCTGATTTGGCATGTCAAGGGGGGTGTCTTTCGATTTATGGTTTGAGATTCAAAATGCATTGGGCAAACAAGTGTGGCACGCTTATGGTGGTTAGCACAAAACCAACGAAGATTTTGATAAACTGCTCTTGCAGAAGGTTTCAAGTTTATTAAATTCATTTGATGCATTATTTGATTAAACAAAGGTAAAATTGTATAATAACACCCCAGCAAAACATTTTTTATCGCTCTACTCAAGAGATATTGCATTACTATCGCATTTTTATCTCCCTCCGGGAAACGGTGCGACAGTTTTGGGCGATTAGAAAACGTTACTTTTGGAGAGATACGAAAAAGTCTCTTCTAAGCGATAAGAAAGAGTTTCTTTCTGGAGTTCAGAAAGCGTCTGTTCCTTGAGCTAAGAATACGTTTCTTCCTACAGTTAAGAGAAAGTTCTGAAAAACTACAAAATATATTAATTTTTAATAACCTTTTTTTTTTTAAATTTATTTGTCGACCTTTTTAATGTCTAATTAGTAAAGAGTTTAGCTGGCTCAAGGTCAAAAAAGTTGCGTTTGTTCACAACTTTAAACAACTTAAGCAATTGATACACCAAAAAGAGCAGGATGCCTATACGGTACTGTTTCATGGACGACCAAATCTAATCTTCAGTAGGCGTTTGCTAAAGACTCCTGATTGTTTAATGTCTTAATGCAATCACAGCTTTAAGCAGTTGGAAACTGCAAAGAACAATGAAAGCAAAATCAGACACACAATACAGAAATCCAAACTTTTACTTACTCTGGTATTCGAGTTTGGGTCCCTTGGACTAAACACGATTGGAATGCCGTCTCAACCAGTTCTGCTATCGCACACTCTGGTTAGGTTAGGATTGATTGAGATGGCTAGCGACAAATAATTATCCCTACACTGAGGCTAAGATAGGCCCGTTGCGATACCATATATTCCCTTTTTAAACCAGGAGGGGTTCCTCCCAATCGAACCATTCTGAGGTCAATAAAAATTTTAATAGAGACGGAATCTCTATCTCAGATACTTCCGAGAGGTTGAGTAGAAAGAGGTGACCAAGTGTTTTGAGTCTCCTCCTACTCTGGGCAGTGGTGGCAATATTTTGGGAATATTTGTGGAACATCTCGGGCTCATTTTGGGAACACAATGGTGGTATTCCTGAAAGTGATTTGCTTTCGATTTTGATTTGGTTTGATTTCGTGCATCATGCTGCTCTAGCTGTGCAGTTTGCTCAAAAGTTTGAAAAATATGTTTTTTTTTAACGAAATTATATTCATTTGAGTTTCAATTTTCAGTGTGACTTATCAATTTAGCTGCACCCCGCGGACAGTTTTTTAGTTTACACTTTTAAAAACTGCTGTTAATAAAATTTGATTAATTCTCGCATTTTTATTTGAGTAAATAAATTAATTATTATGATTATTATTTGCATTTTCTTAAGTTCAAGTCCGTAAGTTTGATTTGCTTTTGCGATATTTTGATAATTCTGGTTTTGAATTTTTGCGATGCATTTATAGAAGGTCATGTTATGTTTTCACAAAACTTTAAACAGGCACACTTATCACAAAGGAGGTACAGGTGTTTTAAGAAACTCCTGGTTCTATCATCAGAGCAGAAGCAGTGGTTTCCTCATGTCAGCATTGCTATAACTGCTTGGGAATTCCAAAGCAGCTTAAGTACAAAAACCCGCACCAGAACACAAGTTGTTCATGATTTTCGAACAGTTGTTAGTTTTTAGTGCGCTTTTAGAACGAACGTGTGCATTTGCCTTAATGTAGTGTAACCAAAACGCGGATATAAAATTTGACCAAAAAATAGTATTTCAGTAATAATTATGTCAAATACACAATGGGTTCATGTTTTATGAACGGATGTGCTAGTTTAAGTAGGAAAGAAATTTTTTGTATAAACGACTGGTGATTTGCCGTAAACGTCGGGCTTGATTTGTGAAATTAAAAACCGAAATCGTTCAAAGAAGAGTCCGCTTAACTTGCGTTTTGGACCGCAGTTTTATTCTTAGTCTACTCGGCTAAAATACTACTGTTTTGAATTGCCTTAAATAATAGTTTAGTGATGTATCGCTACTTTCCCGGTTAAATTGCGATATCTAGTAGGCGATGCCGATCGCCAAACAATTACTTCGACCAAACTTAGCAAAATCCGATTTCGACAAAACTTTGTAAAAGAATTAAGTGAGGAATTTCTAGACGGTACCATTAAAAGCAAAATTTTTCATACTTAGTCTATTTTTCAAACCTATCTCTTGAATTTTTTTCCATTGAAAACAAAGAAATTATTTTCACTAAAACTAGTTTTCCGACCGATCGTTCCTAAGGCAAAACATAGTAGAATTGTGTGAAAGCATAACAAATTAATAAATGCAGATTTTTAGTTCTTTTCAATGGAAAACAAAAACGTTTTTCTAACTAATACCACTTTTCAGACTATACTTTTCTATTACCATATAGCTACCTTTCAGACTCTTCTTCTCTATGACAGCTATACTATATGGATGTCCGATTTCGACCAAACTTAGTGGAATCATGGGAAAGCAAAGCAAGGAGGAGGAGTTTCCATAGAAAATCAAAAAGTTTTACTCACTAAAACTAGTTTTTCGACCTATCGTTTTTATGACAACTATAAGCTATTCTTATTCAATCCGGCCAGCTCCGACAAATGTTCAGTTTATTTGTACTAAAAGACTTCGTGCAAAGTTTGGTGAAGATAGCTTTCAAACTGACGGAGAAGATAGCATAGAAACTGATGGACGGGCTGGGCTAAAACAGGACAGGGCTAAGATCGTCATGCTGATCAAGAAGAAATATACTTGATGTGGTCGGAGATAGTTCCTTCCAGGCGTCAAGCATTCGGACAATTTAATAATTCCTTCTGCAAGGGTATAACAATCGTTCTTCAATCGAGAACATTTTTTACTCCAAAAAAGCGCAACAAAAAATGCAGATTATTTTTAAGCGAATTCTTAAAATTCTCAACTAATTCTAACACTTTTGTTATGATGTGATGGTAGATTTTTAGCAGAAACTTCGATTTAACAGATTACAGAAAGTCATTCTTTGTCTTCGTTAAAATCATGGCAATCGGATGTTTCCAGCCCTTTAGTGCAATACAGGGGACCCTGTTTTAAGAACAATTTGGGAATAGCTTAATGATTTTATGGGCCTTAGACCAAACTTACTTTTGAACTTACTGGAAAGAAAGAAAATGTTGTACTTATTTTAAGAGTTACTCGGACTTGACTTAAGAACATTACAACTTAAGAGTATGATCAAAAAGATTTTAAAATAATTTGAAATGTTCCTTATATATCCTGTAACAGTCTCAAATCAAGTGTTTTGGGACTAAAAAATCGTACTTAAAATTAGAATTTTTCACTTGAATCAAGTATTCTCGCATTTATCGTACTATTCACACCAAGAACAAAGTTTCTATGTTTTAAAATCCCTAAAAGTAAGTAACAAAAGCCAGCCCATTGTAAGTGGCTCTTCACTCTTTACTCTGCCCACCAAATCAAACCACCTATACAGTTTTCCAAAGTAACAAAAACAAGCAGAAAATTTCAGCCATATGTTGCAAACAAAAGCATTTTCATGTTTTGACTTTTGATTTTCACAAAAAAAAAAAAAAACCAGCAGGCAGACGACACCAGCGGCTAACAATAACTGTGGCAAATAATAAATGAGTCAAGTTCATGAAAAAGCAATTTCTTGCGGCAGGCCACAGATATTAGCACCCCAATTCCACAACAAGTATCAGTTGCCGGCTCAACCCTCGTCGTTCCGTGGGCCAAAATGAAAGCAGAAGTCGGAAATTAAGTAGGCAGCCAAATTACATGGCTGAAGGGATGACGATGACGCGTTGACTGGATGACTGTGACTGCAAATGGGATGGGAATGCGGGATAACAAGTGATTTGCTTTGATTTTATGGCCGAGGGTGTCAAAGAACTAACAGCTTTTTATTATGAACCTGTTTATGGTGTTGCTTATGATTGCAGTCTGTGGGGGGACGGATGCGGGTGCGGATTCGTTATGCCACATTAATTGCACATTATGAACTAATGGCGGATTAAACAGCTGTAAGAATACCTGGCCAAAAAGTCAATTTGCCAGTGACAACGCGTTGCCGGTTATGACATAGAAATGCACTTTGGCCACTTGAAAAGCCAATAACAACAATATCAAACGCGACAGCAACAGCAACTGAAACAACAACTGCAGTTGGGGAATTGCAATCAAAATTTGATTAGTGCAGCAATGTAAATATTATTTATTGAGGGGGGAGGAACAGCCCGCCCTCTCTTTGCCTCGCTCTCTCTCACTTTTAATAAACATTTGATTGGCAAAGCTTTTGGCCTGTTTTTATTGACAATTTTTGCAGCATAATCAAAAATCAATTGGCCAGGTTATTGCTTTTTCTTGGTCCCCCCCTTCCTGGTACCGGCTGCCTGGCAACCAATTGAAAACCAAATGAAATGGCCACTCCACTGCCAGTGGCAGTTCGGGTCCAGTCCTTGGGCTTTGATGTTGCTTTCTTCATCTTCAACTACGTCAACAAGGACAATCTTTTTATTATTATTATTGCGGGAAGCTCCTGCTCCTGCTGCTGCTCCTGCTGCTGAGTGGTTTATGGTAAACGCTTTTCGGCCAATATCTTTTCATTGTGCAAAGCAGATAAAAACTGCGTATAAATTCATAAAATGCCGTCTCGACTCTCCCACACACACACACACACTCGCACATACAAATGGAAGTCGATTTATTTTATGTTATCCTTTAAATCCTGCTTTACGACCAGGCCAGCCCCAGCGACACTTGCCGCGAACTGGCCCCACCCACTGAGGCTGTACTATGACCGTCTCTCTCACTCCCTCAGCTCAAAGCCGTTGACGCTTTGGGCCTTTAAGAGTTGTCAAGTTGTGTTTGAGTTTTGTTTCCCCCCACCACCCCCAAACCTAGAGAGAGAAACTATCTCAAAACCCAGCTCATCTTTGGATTTATGAAATAGTTTTGAGTCCTATCATACAAACGATTCCTTGGTTTGGGGATTTTCATTGTGCGACAACTGCAACCCCCGAAATATATTTGGTTCCCGGGGTGGAGCATGCGCAGCTCTCTGCTGTGTGCACCAAATGAAAAAAAAAACGACTACGCTTTTCTATTTTTTCTTTGGATATTTTCAACCTTTTTCATTTATCAATGGCAGGTTTATCCTGCCCCCAAACTCCAAGTCTCCCGAGTCTGTCTGCTCCATCCCGGGCACTTTGCCACGCCATTTTCACACAAACATTTCAATGAAAAGTATCAACGAAATTGCTTTTGAAATTGCTTCATATGCCATAAACAGAATGCGTGCCAGATTTTCTTGATGCTCTTTATGTGCGCGCCTTCCCCATCCCCCCACAGCAGTGTCCCGCCCCCCAGCCCCCGCTGCTGTGTGTGCCTCTTTTTGTCCTTGTTAAAGCTTTCACCGGCAGACGGGCCACTAAATTTAGCGAAAAATCTTCGCATATTTTCGTATTTTTGGTATTTCAATTAAAACTTAATTAAAAAGCGTTGCCTTAGTTATCAGACGCTGCTCGATTCGTTGGCGCATTTTGTGTGAGAAAAGTCCAATAAAAAATGTCTCCTCTTTAGCCTCCTTCTGGTTGCTGTTTTATGAAAACTTAATTTTTTTTTGCGCATAAATCTAAAGGACACCTTTCCCCCTCTCGTGGTACACTTTGGATCAATTGAGCACCCAGTGGGCTATTATTAGGGAGGCATTAAGCGGCTCAGCAAATAAATTAGTTTTGTCTGAAGTCGAGGGGAATAATTTATTACTTGGAACTTGTCTGTTCTTTGGCAAGTTACAACAAGGTTGTCGGACGCAAAATTCAGCAGAAAATGCTAAAACCATTAGTACAAAGGGAAGCTAAAATCTTTAGGAAGGTTATTTTGGACAGAATTCAATATTTTCAGTTTAATGTAAAACTAGCTGAATACCCGGCGTCGCCCGGGTTCTTATGATTCTTATGAGAGCGATTATATTCAAGCTAGTGCTGGCTGCAAATCGATATACAAATTTTGGATTTACCCGACTTTTATGAACTCATGAGTATTTTGCAAATTTCGTTACTTTTTTGACCGTTTGGTTTATACCTCTTATTTACTCGTCTACAATGGCCGTCTATCAAATCTTCACAACAATCCTGACTCAAATCAAAAATTTTCAAATTTCGCAATATTCGCGGTTTTTAGACCATTTCACGCCCCTTTCTTCAATTTAGAAACCTTTACGGGCACGCAACCATACTCCAAAGTTTCATTACAATCGAACAATTTTCCGACAATTTTCCGCCCATTTCTTCTACTTGGAAACCTTCCCGGGCAATCGATGAAACATTCCTCAAAATTTTACCAAAATTTAGAAACCTTCTCGGGCCAGCGTTCCCCAAAGTTTCATTGCAATCGGATGAATGGTATAATTTCACAGACATGAGACACAACCTATGACACTCTCCTGATCGACATGAAAATACTGTAAAAAATCCGAGACGCCCAAAAGGGACCAATATTTAAACATACAGACAATCATACTTTAACTTTTATATGTATGTATGTACACCCAGAAAAAAGTAGAACGAATAATTTAAGAATGGACGCTCTTGAAAAGAAATTGATTCATTCTTGAATTTTTAAGAATTTCGCGCTTGAAATACGAGCCAAATTCGTTCTGTTTGGTGTTTTTAGGAGAGGAGGGTGAGGAAAAGAAACTGAGAGAGGAGAGCAAGCACATTTGAGAGAATAGCGATGAACCCGCTCTTACTGCATCGTTTTTGGGAGAGGGGTGTGTGGGGAAACAATTAAGTGAAGAGCGTTCCCCGTCAGTTTATAATATAAAATTGGACGATGCTCAAGGCATCCTGCATGTGGTGCTGTTGTCTAAGCGATGGTGTCTGTGAGTGCAGTCTTTCGAGATCCCGAGTTCGGGAGTGGAGTGGGGTGGGGTGGTGGGTTGGGTGTGGTTGATACCAACCCCTCACTGCCCCCACCCAAAATTTCCAGCCAACCCCTCCCCCTCCGAAATCACCCTAAATTCCACTCCCCCCCCCCTTTTTTTTTACACAAGAATTTTTGTACCCCATTTGGATCAAGAATTGCAGCTCTTGGATCAAGAAAAACAGGATCAAACATTCATACTTGGATCAAGAATTTCGATCTTGGATCGAGAATTTTCACTCTTATCGAAGTATTGAGTACGAAAATTCTTGATCCAAGTATGAAATTCTCTATTTTTTTCCTGAGTGTATAGATGAATAGATATCGGAAACAAATCTCTTTGAGTAATTTAATGTACATAATTCGATACTTTCAGTGCTGCGGCAGCAATCTTTCTTTTGCTCATAACTTGACTATTGTTCATCCAACCCTTATCAAACCCTTGGGGGATCGATTTATAATCGATCTATCTAACGGATGATAACTAAAAATCTGCACAAACTTTGAGAGTGCGCGCCCTTAGCTAAGCTTTACATAAAAGCTTTCGGTATGACATTTCTTTCTCTTTGTTCTTGTGTCAGCACGTTTTCAAGGCCCCCTGAAAAAAATTTTGACAAGTAGTCGCCATCATGTCAGAGTAAGAAAGTCTTCGTGATCGCTTTGTAAAATTCTACGCAATGCACGCTAACAAAGGTAAAGTGTTTACAGTAGTTACTACACTATGTGAGGTAAGACGTGGCTAAAATTGAAAATAAATTTGATCTGCCTGCTTGTATAAGGGGGTTTAAGTCCCATGCATATCGAATCTCTAGCTCTTTCCATCTCTGAGATCTCTGCGCTTATACGCACAGACGGAAACCTTAAAAAAAATTAAAGCAAAAAATTTTCTTCAAAAACATCAGAAAACCGCTCTGGAGCCAAACCTAAATCGAAGCTTAATCAAATCTGAAAAATTATCGGTTCTAACCATAGCACGTAAATAACTCTGAACCCATATTTTCGGTCTGCTCTGCTCACGACCGCAACCGAAAAAATAAAAATAAAACGGGCTTGGTCTTCCCTCAACCGATTGTGTGCTGTTCTTGCGCTCGCTGTTAAGCGGCTGTTGTTGTTGACTCAGGCTGGTCGGTCTGACATCAACCCAATAACAGGCCCATTTCAGTCAAGCGGTCCCAAAGTGTGAGTTGTTTGAAGACCGAGAGACCAAAATGTTATTTCAAAAAGATTGCTGTGAACAAAGTCAAGTGGAGCAGAGCGTAACATTGCGAGAGAGAATAAGAGAGCACACATAGTTTTTTCGCATACATACAAACGTGCGTTGATGTCGGTAGCCTAAGAAGCACACACTGAAGTCACAAGCGGTCTCTGCAACTATCAGAGAGCGTAGTTAAAGGTTGCTTCCGTCCCTCTTTGTCAATGTGCCACACGAAACCGGTTTATTTTAGACAACTGCAATGAGGGGACCGGTCGTTGCGACCTCTGGTTCTAACCAAAAACTTTCTAATTTCAGTATTGTGAATTTAGTAGAGGTGCATCCGTGACTTGAATTTGAACGTGTCTCGCTGTGTCACGAAAGATTATCTTTGATTAATAAGTCTCATCACTAGAAAATGTGCATAGTGTTTTTTGGTATTTAGCAGCAGGAACTGATGAATCACAATACAAAGCTCCTATACTTAATGAAATATCAATTTTTGTTGTTGGAATAATTTTGGAATCGCTTGCCGAGAAATTTGCTGCATTCTCATATGATTTTTGATTATCATGAAGACGGCTAAATGAAGGTGAACGTTAAATCGAGATGGATTATCATAGAGATTTGAAAGATGGTTATTTTAAACCAGACTGCAGACTGATGGCAGTTATAAATATTAAGAAATCAGAGGGCAATTGCAGAAGACATAGGATGACAGGCTATTACGTTGTTGACCAGTAATCCCTAATGAATTTGAAATAAAATTCACATTAATGATTTACAAAACTATAACTACCACAGTTTTCTTTTCAGTTTGAGGGTTCGGCATATAAGAAGTTACACCGGTTTGGTTCCTGCGAATACTATCAACGAGTATAAACTCGTATGCAGGCAAATGCATGAAAACACACAGGGGAAAAATCTGGATTCATATTAAGTGTTTCAAGCTGCTTAATTATGTTTCGCTTGTAAACTGTGTAACTTTTTCCATCTCTCTGGCTCTGTTTGTGCCTGGTTGCCTGGCAAATGAATCATGTGAGAAATTAATTTCGCTGGCACGTGCTGGACCGCCGTCCGTTCGCTTAAGGCAACAATTTAATAAACAAACCAATAAATGCTAAACATTCCAAACAAAAGCCATGACAATGGCTTTGACAATGTAAAATCATGATAAGTCAATTTTGTGGGCCATTTGTACCCCAGACTCCTGCTGCGCTGTTCACGTGCCAAACAGATTGTCGCCGTCTCCCTGGGTGGTTGGGAGTGTTTGAGATGCGCGCAAATTGTCCCACTGTCCAGCTGTGAAAACACGAAATTAACAATTGGCCTGCAGAGATAAGACCCCGTTGTTAATTTTCCGTTGCATTAAGTTAAGTTGAATCCGACTAAACTTTTATTAAATTATATTTATGCTTACTCCAACAACAGCAACAACAACTCCTTACTTAGAGCACTGGCCTACGTGAGCTTCATAACTTATGCACAAGACTTGCTCTCGTATGTGAGCGAACAGTGACTTGATTTTCCTCTTAATATGCCCCACCATTTAGGGGGGAGCGCAGCCATAGCCATAGCCAGCCGCCTGTCTTTATGCCATCATTAGCTACAAATCCTTGAAGATTGATTTAGGGCCAGACGTGTGTGTGCATAGCAAATGAATGTGGGGACCTTAACACTTTTGCCGGGGCCACTAAAAACTCGCCAATAATATATAATTTATACATACGCACAAGTAGAACAGCAGCACGCCAACTTAATTTATATGCTAATTTTATTAACAACAAATCCCGAAAACTAATCCAACCCAAAGGCTGACATTCTGCTAAGCCGCAACGACAACGAAAAATCAAACATTATAGCGTGTTAATGGCAACAAAAAAGGAAAACAGGAAGAGGAAAACGCACCCCCAAGCCCGGGCATGCATCATTCTCCCCACCTGCATTGTCAGCATGGGACAGCCGGATGAGTAAGAGCGAAAAAAAAGAGAGAAAACATTAACAGGCAACACTGATACGCAATTATTAAAACAATTTATCAAAGTAGAACATCCGGCAGGGCAGGGCGGGGCAGGGGCAGAGCAACGGGAAGGTGTCGCCTGGTTTGCTCATTTTTAGTTTGGCGATTACTAATTGTTTTGGCCAGGAAGCCAATAAGACTGAGCAAAGTTTTGGCATTCATTTAAACCGCAAAACAATTCTCGCATTGCATAGTTTTAGGCGAATGGTGGAAGCCCAAGGGGGTGGACGGAGTGCGGCCGCCTGTGGGCTTGGCAGGAAGCGGAAGCTTAAACACAAATTTAATGAAGCAGTAAATTCGATTGTCGCATAAACAAAACCCATCGCCCTTATGCAAAGGAGTAGGAGTTGGCCTCAAGCCGAGCCAGGATAATGGCAGCAGCAACAACGGCACGAGCAGCAGCCAGGGAGTCAGCAGCCACAAAAGGCTAATGCCCATTCTGAGTGTGTGTGTGTGTGTGTGTTTGTGGGCTTGGCAAAGTTTCGGACTGACTGCGGTAGTCATAAGTCGACAAAGGCAGAGGGAGAGAGAAACAGAGAGAGGAGCAAGAGTGTTGGGACTGGGAACGCCGTCTAAATGTGACTTTATGTGCTTTAATAAAGTATAATTTTTGGACGCTTAAATGGCGTTCCGCGCCAGCTTCAGCTCATAAGCCCAAAGGAGATTCTTTAACTGTTGAATGCAAGCAACATTTTTTAAAAAGTTTTTAAATTTAAGGAAAAAAACTTAACTCTTTATACTTGGTTTCTTAGTCAAAGCTTCTTCGTTTGACACTCTACAATGGAGACCATTGATAAACCGAATTGATACTAAGCGAAAATTACAGATTCGGAAACGAGAACAAGGTAATGTTTTGAATAGAGATTAGGGAGAGAACTTAGAACCGAGGCAGTCTTCACATCCATTTCAGTCCAAACAAATTTTCAACCTAATCTCATCCCGATACTCAGTTCTCGATACTTGGTACACGTTAATTAGTACTCAATACTCGGTGCTAAGTACTCGTTTCTCAGACCTGGATACTAAGTTCTCCTTACTAGGAACTCGAAAATCGATACACACTACCAAAAGAACTCGAAAACTCAGTGCTCTTAACTTAGAATTCAGTTCTAGGTACTCGATACTCAGCACCCGATTCTCAGTACTCGATTCTTAAACCTCGATACTAGGTTCTCGATACTCGGAACTCGATAGTCGATACTAAATACTCGATACTCAGTACGCAATGTTAGGAATTCAATTCTAGGTACTCGATACACAGTACTCGATAATCAGAACTCGATTCTCAGACCTCGATTATCAGTTCTCAACTCTCAGACCTTGATACTAAGTACTCGACACTCGGAACTCGATCATCGATACTAAGTACTTGACTCTCAGTCCACAATACTAAGAACTCGATACTCAGTACTCAATAATAATAACCCAATACTAGGTACTCGATACTCAGTACTCGATTCTCAGACCTCTATACTAAGAACTCGTTACTCGATACTCGAAAATCGATACTAAGTACACAATGCTAAGATCTCAATACTCAGTATTCGATATTCAGAACTTCATTGTAAGACTTAGACCTCGAGACTCAATACTCGGTACTCGTTAATCGATACTAAGTATTCGATACTCAGTATACAATACTAAAAACTCGAAACAGTACTATGAATTCAATTTTAGGTACTCGATACTCCGCACTCGATATTCAGTACTCGATTTTCAGATTTCGACACTTGGTACTCGATAATTGATACTAAATACTCGACTCTCAGTATGCAAAACTAAAAACCTTTTAGTCAGTACTCGATACTCAGTGCTCAATTCTCAGACTCGATTCTAGGTACTCGATACTCAGTACCCGAAACTCTGTACTCAATTCTTAAGCCTCGATATTAAGTTCCCGATACTCGATAGTCGATACTAAGTACTCGATACTCAGGACACAATACAAAGTCTCGATACCAAGTACTCGAAACTAAGTATTTCATACTCAGTACAAAATATGCCAAGTCAGCATGACGCGTGACGCTGAAATCCAATTTTTTCCCCACAAAAATCTTCCCTACCGAAATTAAAAATGTTTCACATCAAAAATCGTCCCTAATTTTTGATTGTCAAATATTTTTCCTGCGGCAATGCCAAAGCCGCATTGCAACATTGCCCCCCAAAACAACATTCTAGCATCCATCTCCGCGCTGCGCTTTTCTGCGGTTTTGTGCAACACAAGCGAAATGTCATGTTGCCACTAAACGAACTGACAAACTGCCAACTGCAAGTCAAATGCCAAATCAACCAGGCCGCGACCGCAACATGGCTTTGCCACAGAAAGTTTTATTTGCAAAATGTCAACCGGGAGCACTCACCTGGACACGCGATTCGGTTAGGCCAATGCGCATGGCGATCTCCTCGCGCATAAATATATCCGGATAGTGGGTCTTGGAGAAGCAGCGTTCCAGTTCGTTCAGTTGCGCCGGCGTAAAACGAGTGCGGTGTCTCTTCTGCTTGTTTTTATCCAGATGCTGCAACAGAACAGAAAACAGGGAAACGGGGAATCTAAGCAAATGTCTTGGACCAAAATTTCATTTGTGCTACGGGCTACGGTCACAAATTACTAAAGAGTTACAACTACAGTTTACATATGGAAATAAAATTACACTTACTTTTTTTTTTTTTGGTTTAATTATTTATTCATTGCACAATAATTCAATTTCATTCAACAGACACACATTCACATTTTTTTTGATTTTTGGATTTTGGTTTCGAATTTCGAATTGGTAGATTTTTGATTGAAGGAAAAAACATCGAAAAGAATATTGGATTATTAAAGAGTTCAGCGTTTACTAAGAGGCTGTCGGCTATAGAAATGATTTAATCTTTTCTATATAGCTGGCACATTCTCACCTGATCCTGTTGCTGCATGTTGTTGTTGTTGTTGCTGCTGTTGTTGTTGTTATTGTTGTTGTTGTTGTTCTGTGCACTATTCAGCGGATTGGAGTTGTTATCGCATAGGCCGCCAGAGATATGTAGGCGTGCGACACCCCCACCGCTGACAGCACCACCGCCGCCAAGATCGGCTATATTCGGAGCTCCGGGCAATTGGCCAAAACTATTGACGCCCGCATGAAGCGCTGTTAGAGCTGCCTTGGGTAAATCACAATCCTTGGGGCCTGTGAGAAAGGACAACGGGGTAAAAAAACGTTTAATAGTGTACGTAAGACTACACATAAAAATAGGGGAAAGTTAACTTCGGCAAAAAGTTTTTCTAACTAAGACTTCTTTACGGACCTTTCCTTTCTTCTTAGTGGAATCATGGAAAAGCATAACAAACTAACAATTACGAAATTTGGAGGCCATCCCATTTAAAACAAAAAAGTTTTTCTCACTAGAACTTCTTTTTCTACCGATCATTCGTACTTCAGCTATATGCTATAGTCATCCGATTTTAACAGACGGACATGGCTAAATTAGCTCAGCTCGTCGTTCTGATCAAGATTATATATGTATTCTTTATGTGGTCAGAGATGCTTCCTTCAATTCGTTACAAACATCCGGACAGACTTATATTACCTTCTGCAAGGGTATAAAAATGTGAAAGATAATAATAAGACAGGCACGACTTCGATTACTTATGAGTATGAGAAAGCTACGCAACAACGCGCACAGCTTTGGTAAATGTGGCCTCTGTTATAGATGACACAGGGATTAACAAAAGGAAAGGCTATTTAACACTTCTTGCCCTGAGTAATGGGTATACCATATAAAAATATATATAAAAACTTCACCTGAACCTGTTCCGAACGTAAAATTTCGGTTCGGTTCAACAAAAATTATAGAGATGAACAAATTTGACCTAATGCCAAACGACTTCTTCTGTTATCTGGTCGGTTTTCGGCGACTAAGTCTTACAATCGACAGGAAAGTTCAATGAAACATCTAGACTACAAAGCTTATCAATATATTCACAAAACAAGAGCTTAACATTACATTGGTAATTATTATCATATGTGAACTACGACACAATATCCACACGATTTGACTAGTTTTAAGGCCGATGTAAAGAACACGAGGTATTAAATTGGTGCATAAATAAATTTATAATTTACCACTGCCCAAAAACCTCAAACCTCAAATTTCCGATCCTTAACCATTGTCAAATTTTGGTTCGAGCCAGCGAACGGGATCTCGGAGAAAAAATGTTGGTTTGCAGCCCTGCATCTAATAGTCTACCCTGTAAAATGGCAATGAAATGCGGAAGAAATTCCTATGCTTTAAAGTAACTCTAAGTAGGGATTTACAAAATAAAGCTAACTTTAAGAAGTTTTTTTAATAGTCAGGAAATTCAAGGGATAATTACTAGAACCAATTAGCAAAAGGTATAGATTCTTACCTAGTACTCTCGCCTACTGAAAAACTTTCTTCATCGTGTAAACTTCGAACAGGAATTATATGATGCAGCAAAGAGAATTTGGTTCGATTTTATTTATCTCTTTTATCCAGGGCTACAAAACATAAAATTTACCCCGCTCAATTGAACATCATTTCAATTGAACATTAAATTAATTCAAAACTAAAATATGGGATATGGACAATTACTAAGCCAGTAAGCTCATTCACAGTTCTGGGACACCAACGAATTTTTCGAGCGATTGGCAAAAAACCCGAACACAAAATCTCTAGAGATTTCCAGGACACCCCCGAATAAAATTTAAGGTAAAAAAGCCAGTGAGATGTCTAAAATTTTAAAATATTTGACTCCGACGGTCCTCTATCAATGACATCAATGGCTCTAATGATAACTTAATGCAGATTCTGAGACTCTGAAGCGCAATATCAAACAGATATTACAAAATCTTTAGCCAAATTGACAGATGATAGATGTTCGGAACAGGTTCAGGCTCAGCTATTTTTATACTCTGTACCAGAGGTACACAGAATCTATTAAGTTTGTGCAAAAGTGTTCGGCTGTCCGTCCGTCTGTCCGTTTGTCTGTCCGTCTGTCCGTATGAACAAGCAGATTTCAGAGATGGTAAGGAGTGTATGGAACATATGTTTCTTATACTTGCAGGCAGATCAAGTTTATTTTCAATTTTGGCCACGCCTCCTCCCGCCCCCGCAATATCGAAAAAACGTCATATATCCCACAGTTTTATAGATAGAAGGTTCGAGCCTTCTTGACATATTTAGTATTCGGGATTTGTTTTCGATCCGGCGAAGGAATTTTAACGATCGGATGAACGATATTCAAGTTATAAGGAAAACAAACAATTATGGACAGCTCCGGTCGCAACGGTGATGGGCAGCACTTCACAGGTACAGAGTATGTTATAGTCGGGCTTTACCGACTATCTTTCTTGTTTTACAATATTTTTGGTTTAAGATTCGGTGGAAAAGTTGCTGGCATGTCCTAGGGGATTACTCTTCGCTTTACATTTATTTGGTGGAGTAAGGTCCGTTTTCTTACCTTCAAGATGTTATGTTTCAGATAAACTCACAATTTACTCTATTGTTTATAAGTTTATGTGACAGATAGCCGGCCCTTAGTACCGAGAACTGTAAGCTGTAAGACTGTAAACCAGTACTTATTTGTAAAGCGATAAGGTTGCGACTGCTATCGCTTTCTCTCGTACAGCAGGATATGGTTCCACAAGCAAATAACTTACTCGAAATTTGATTGGCAGATTTCGCAGTGTTCAATATATAAGCTATGGTTACAAACGCTAACATTCTGATCAAATAATCTTTAGCCGAAGTCCCGACTTAAGTACATTAATTGAATGGCAACGTTGAACATTAATTGATTATTTTAGGGGAAACTGCAGTTTCAGCATACATGTGCATTAGGGGGTCAAGTTTTCCTAAAATTTCACTTAAATTTTAAATTTTAAAAATGCATTTGTAGCACGCTCATATTGACTTCAAATTGTAAGGTACACATAAGGGTCGTTCTTTTCTAACTGGACTCGTTTTCGGATTTACCATTTTTGATTTCAATAATTTTCGAAATTAGACTTCGTTTTAAACGATTTCCGATACGTCTTTAGACTACAATGTTGAAATGGAAGTCCGTGTTTTCAAAAAAAAAATTTATGTTCTCTATATTTAGATTTTCCACAGTTTTTATCAAAAGATTTCACTATTGCCTTCAATTGATGATTCTCATAGTTAGGCATATATTTGCAATTCAATATTTGTTATTGAACAATTTTGTTAAGAAATTCTCTTCAGAAATATATCATGTCCCTGTCGCATTTGACAGTACTCGACCTTGAACTGGATCACTTATTGGTTGCATTGGTTAATTTTTCACTTGCTTTAAATGCTGATCAGTTTGGATATGTTCACTTTTCTGAGCTTTTTGCTAAGTAGCTTAGTTGAGTCTGACAAACAGCATTTAACTTAGTAATTATTTTGTAGTTTTTGTGTTTATAATTGAAATAACTCACAGACGCGTGCACACTGTAGCCGACGGGTGAGTTTTTTTTTGAAAACGATGGATTTGGATGTTGTTCGAGCTGCGTCCAAAGGTAACGACGTTGCGTATGGCTTGAACCGAACTGCGGCGATCGGATAAATTGAATTTTTCAACAACCTGTCATTCAAAAAAAAAAAAAAAAGATGCCAAAAAACAGTAACGAACGAAGAGAGAGAGAGCGCGAACAACAACAGAGGTGCGATACCCATCATACACTCACACACACTTGGAAAACAAATACCAGTGCAGCTGCTGCAGATACAGATACAGATTTGAGCGCTAACCCCTTTTTTTCAGTTTTACCTTTTGGCTTCACTTGACTACGTAACGTATTTTTGTTGGGTTTTGTACACAAACAGTGGCCGGTGGGGTGGGTTGGGTTGGCAGATGAAGGAGACCCAAGCGTAGACCTCATCTTCTGGAATTTTTTAACATGTACGTGTGAGAGAGGCTGAGACTCGAACTCTTTGATTTCGATTTTGTCTGGATGTTGTTGTACTTTGTTGTATTCAAGTCAAACATTTACTCATCGCCAGTTGATGCGAACTCTCGTCTATACATAACCTTTTGGGTGCCTTCTGATGTGGTCATTGATTTTCATTTAAATTTACAAAAACTTAGTTTTAGCTGCTGACAAGAAGTTGTAGGCGAAAAAAGTCAATGCAAATCTCGGAGCAGACGGACAGTCAGTCAATCAGTCGGTGGGGTAGTTTCGGCTACCACTTTGATGTGTAAGACACAGGCGGCTTTCAATGATTTTTATTGTTTCGAAATGGACTTGTTAAAATTTCGGTAACTTCACAGGGGAATCACCGCCGTCGCGCCGCTGCAGTCAGTCAACAGGTGAACTGCCAAACGAGTGCAGCCTGTGACGCCATCTAAGATCATAAATTAAATATCAACACTTTAACAGAAAACAAATGCAAAAGTTTTCAACGACATTCCCCTGATTTTAGTGCTGCGTTGTTGTTGCTGCCGTTGCCCAGTTCAGTCGCTTTTAAAGCGTTACCAGCAAAGTGCTAATTTTTACACATACACCCCGAAACGGCTACTGTTCATTAGCGAAACTTTTCGAGGCGGACGCGCCCCGCCACCAAATGGAAGTTGCCGCTTGCAACGTTGTCATTTCAAAACAAACAGTGGCAGCTTCTAACTGTAACATCGGGATCAGTCCACCACATATGAATATACATATTTTTAGAGCATTACGCAGCAGCACGCATTCGCATCGCATCGCCTCGCACGTATCTGCTCGTGATTAGTAAATTTAAGGCGCGGTGTTAGGTGCGATATCTCCATCCACCAGCATCTACCAGTTTTTAGCTTCCATCATCTGTCGAATTCACGCTTGCCGGCCAAGCAACTCAAATATCAAGTATCAAGCCGAAGAAGTGCGACTTTTAACATTCAACTAGACCTGCTGCCTACCTGCCCAACTGCCCAGTTGCCTGCTTCGTCTTCTGTTTTCACAAATCACGTTCCGACTCTACAGAAAAATAACGCCACTTCTCGAAATCGCACTGTCTTATGGCTTAGACTAAACTTAAGTAATTTACAGTTGTAACACTTGAGTATGAGCAAATAATGTCAGCTGCAAGCTCTTCCCGCTTTGCCAAATGCAACGGTACATTTTGCTACACATTGACCAAAGCAGAAGACTCAAAGCTGGTGACACTGATCTACCAAGTATATGGTAGATTACGTCTAAATTCTAGAATCATGTTACAATAACGAGAGATAGGGCATTGTGCAGTATACTCGTATGCTCACCAAGGTTGCAAACCTGTTCTGAACCGAACCACTCAGAAACGGTACCGATCGGGGTTTTTGATAGTAGAAAACTTATGAATGATGAGATATTAAATGAAGTCTATTCAGCGATCTTAGAATCTTCCAATCAAGCATGAACAAAAACTTTAGTTTCGATTAGTAAAGGAACCATTCCGAAAACCGAACCTTTTCTTCAGAATTTTAGAGGCTTTGGTTCTAAGTCAGTTGACTTCCGGTTCCAAACTATTATATCCAACTGACTTGGTTGCACTCGGTATCCAGGTACAGCGCGTAAGTGTTATCGACTGTTGCCTGAACTAAAAACAACGAATGTGTGGCCTTGGTTTTTTGTGCTTTTAGTCCTGATTTAGTATAGTTTTAGTTTGATTACTGGTAAACTTAAAGACGCTTCCCTTAAAAGCAAATCAAAATTTTATCCATTTACAATCAATTGATCAATCTATTCCGAGCATAAAAAAGAATGTTCTAAATTTAGTGTCGATAACTCTCTTCTTGGTTTGCGGAGAATCAGGCTGACAGATGGAATGGACGGATTAAAAAATCTAGAAATTTCTTACTATAATCAAGAATTTTCAGTATTTAGGATGTTCGATAGACCAGAAAGTTCTTGATTCAAGACTTGTTATTGAAATTGATAAATTGTTCAATTCAAAAAGGTTAGGATATGTTAAGCACGTTGCAAACCTCGTGAAAATGAAAAGGTGTCCACTCCGGGGTTCGGAGCTCACGAAACTTTTTGGGTTCCATGCTCACGGAGCGGTACCATCAAAAGGTCTCTCTGCGCAGGTTAAGGAACTTAATTACAAATAAAAAAGTTTTTGAGAAAAAAAATTATTTCAGAAAACAAAAATTCACATGTATGTAAATTGGAACAAACTTAGTCGGGACCTTATACGACGAAGCAAACTTCATGAAGTTTTCTCAGAAGGCGAGAGAAGCAGTCGATATTCTCTAAGTACCATGAATATTCCCTTGCATTTCCCGCTTTCTCAGAAAACTTCATGATATTTGCAATATAAGATTCGAGCTTAGTTTAAGTTAATCATTGGTATGTTTTCCAGTAAACTTTTATCAATGCTCGCTGTTGGGCTGGATAAAACTAATACCCAGCAAACATTTTTAGTCGGCAAAGAGTCTCAGGCGACTCGCCAAGATATCGCATTCTGATAGTCTGTTGGGAGAAAGTGAGCCACTTCGGCGAAACTTTCAGAAGCGTCGTAGAAGAGATTTTTCAGAAGAGTAGCAATCTCCACGGCGATTCCCAGGATACTCTTTTCGGCGATTGGTTAATCGCCCATCGCCGAAAACAATTTTCTCTGTCGACTGACACTTGGAGTCGCAGTTAAGGAGTTTGACAGGAGATTGAATACTTCTGGCAATATAGTCACTGCGATATGCAGAACACTCTTTTCGGCGATGCACTGGCCATTATAACAACCTTCCATGTGGAAAGTGCTTAGAAGAAAGATAATTCCGGATTTAAGTCTCCCATTTAATCCTTCTAGCGATTTTCTCCACGGCGACTTACAGAAGACTTTTTGCGATGCGATTCAATAAAAAAATTATACAGGCATGTTCTCAATTCCACTTTCACTGCAACTTTTCGGAACCGAAATTGATTCAGTTTCCCGCAACACAAAAAAGATAGCGTTTTTTCGATTTAAAAAGTTATGCTTGTTGGCCGGTGAAATGAAAAGTAATTGGCAAATTACTCACTAGCACAGTTGCCGAATTAAGTTTATTTTTTCTTAATTCTGTGATCAATTTAGAACTGATTTATGTAATTAAAATTGCATTTAAGTCTGTAACTGAAAAAAAAACTTTTATTTTGATAAGTGTCTCGAGAAATTGGCAGTGCCAGACAAAACGAAACGTAAAAGTCAGCCTCTCTCATTTCTGAGTGTTCCATTTTCGATAGTTTCGCTTTGTTCTCTCGTGCCGATTTCGTTTGGCCGTGGCACTTTCATTCGGAATTGAGAACAGCAAAACCAAACCGAAACGGAATTGCGTTTGGTTTACTTTTCAAAACGTAGCGGAATTGAGAACATGCCTGATAAATTTGTTTTGATCTGAATATAATATCAATATGCGCTTAAACTGTTCCCTTTTTATACCCTTTGCAGAGGGTATTATAAAATTGTCTGGATATTTGTAACGCATTGAAGGAATCTCCGAGCTCCGAGCTTGATCAGCATGACGAGCTGAGTTGATTTAGCCTTATCTGTTTGTCTGTCCGTCCGTCTGTCTGTTTCTTCTCCGTCAGTTTAAAAGCTATCGTCACCAAACTTTGCACGAAACCTTTTGGTACATATACGCTGTACATTTGTCGGAACCGGTCGGATCGGATGACTATAGCATATAGCTGCCATAGGAACGATCGGTCGAAAAACTAGTTTTATTGAGAAAAGCTTTTTGTCTTCAATGGGAACGTCTCCAAACTTCGTATTTCTTAGTTTGGGATGCTTTCCCATGATTCCACTAAGTTGGGTCGAAATAGGACATCTATATAGTATAGCTGTCATAGAGAAGTAGAGTCTGAAAAGTAGTTTTAATTATAAAAACTGTTTTGTTTTCAAAGGGAATGTCCTAAAAATTGACATTTATTTATTTGGAATGCTTTTACATGATACTACAAATTTTGGTCAAAATCGGATGACTATAGCATATAGCTCTCATAGCAACGATCGGTCAAAAAACTAGTTCTAGTGAGAACAACTTTTTTGTTTTTAATGGAAACGTCCTTATCATTGGCATATACTTATTTTATATCTTTTACACAATTCCACAAATTTCAAAACATAAAACACACAAATAGCTGCAGTACGAATGATCGGTCGAAAAAGAAATTCTAGAGGGAAAACTTGTTTGTTTTAAATGGGATCGCCTCCAAATTTCGTATTAGTTTGCTATGCTTTCCCATAGAAAAAAAAAAAAAAAAAAAATTTTTTTAATGTCTTCGGGCTCCAAGCCCGCCACCCCGTGATTTGAAAAAGTAAGGGGGCTGTAGTGAGGCCCCGGTTCAATGGGAACAGGGTATAAAAAGCATCATATCTCCTACAGTTTTGCAGATAGAAGGTTTGTATCTTCAAGACATATTTAGTAATCAAGATTATTTATCGATCCGCCAAAGGTTTGATAAAAGATTGGATGCACGATAGTCGAGCTTTAAGAAAAACAAACAATTATGCTGGGTAGCACCTGCCCGCAACGGCGATGGGCGGCAGTTAACACACGCTTTGGGAGGTACAGAGTATATTATAGTTGTGTTAAACAGATATTCTTACTTGTTTTAAGAACGAACCATGCTGCTTTATTTTGAGTGAGGGCTCTATCAACTCCAGATGTCGGCCTCACTGAGAATTTATATTCTTTGATTAAACTAAGAGCAACTTGTACTAATATAGACACTTGGGTATATTGGATTTATCATAATCTTTATTTCCCTAACTTTACATGAGCATTTTTCCTCTATGCTATTACGTACTACAGATTATACGCCAACTTCCGAACATACGGGTTTATCAACAAGAACCTGTGCTTGACTTCAGGCAGCGTTGCTAAGAATTGGTCAGCCTTATCATGGTATACCAAACTTTGCTTGCTATTTATATGCGAAGTTGAATGGTACACGTCGACTTCCATTATATTTATCTAGTTTTAATTTGGTTGCCCGTATGAAGCGGTCATCATTAAAAAGGTTTATGATATAATACTTGCTGATCGATAAATCAAAGTGCGGGAAGTTTAAGATGTCGTGAGGAACAACAAGCGACTCTCACTCTCAAGCAGTTCGAGCATTGTTTGGACCTGCTTAAAAGGAATCCCATTGAATTCTTGAGTTGGGTAAATTGTTGTTATTGCACCAAATGGATCTTGGGCATGAAAATACAGTTTTGTTTTAAATTTGTTCTGTTTTTCAACCACCTCGTAGAGTGCAAAATTGGTCATGTTTATTTCAGCGCCATAATGATAACTAATTGGACATCATATCATCATCATTATCATTATCACATCAATCATATATGCACCGTTATGTCTCTCGACATTAGTTTGTGACATTCTAGCTAGTTCTGTTCTAACAGAGCCAAAAACTAGTTACCTGAAAACATTGTTGGGCCCCAACACCCTTGGCAGCAGGTGAGAGGGGGGGGGGGGATGCAGGTTGGTTTTGGCCAAACGAAACGAAACGAAAACCGCACAAAGCGATTAATTAATTAAAATTGGCAAACATGAATTTATCGCGCAAGCAATTTGCACAATTTGCGCAAATCAGTTTGTCTGTTTTGGCCGGGCCGAGAGCAGCGAGCGCGAAGAGCCTATTGCAGGCGGCAGGACCCAGAGATGCACCGAACAGGACTCTAGTCTGTGCATAATTATTGAATTTTGGAAATTGTGCGGTTTTTAGGCTGCCAGCAGAGGACCGCAACAGGGAACACAGCATACGCAGCAACCGCAAAACATTTCGATACAAACCGTTTCACAAACAGCCGGGTGGGGGGAGATGGAGGGGAGGCAGCACATATTTCACCGCAAAAATGCTTACGCAGGATGAAGCAGGCGGCGGCTGGCAAAGTCTGCGCAAATTACAAATGCAATCATTAAATTAATTTAATTAATCCGAGGCATAAAAATGGAAATGAAAAGCGATTTAAGTTTTTAAGCGCGAGACGTGAACTTTTCGCATTTCTTTGGCTTGCAAATTGCTTTTAATTGTCTGGGCCCCAACATGGCCATATGCAAATGTTACTGCCTTTTAGTTTATGTTGTCCTGTAGCCTGTTGTTTCGGTTGGGGTGCCAAAAAAAAAAAAACAAGGGCTTAGGAAATTTATTATGGCAGACTCGCGCTCTGCAGTCAGGATTTGCTCAGACGATTGAAATTTATGGAGAAGCCTAGGTCAAAATGTGTACACTAAAATATTTTCCAGCTGAGTGGGGTTTATGCCAAAGAAAATTTAACTTATTAAAGTGAAATTTTTTAATTGTAGAAAACTCAAAATCTTTAATAGTTATAAAAACATTTGAAGCGCCCAAAATTACGCAATGTATGGAACTTGAAAAGCAATCAGCTAAATGATAAATCTCCTTTTGGAGGAGATCTTTCTTAGGGTAAGATCTTTGTATTTTAATTTAATTCAACCGCTTTTTTAAGAATTAGATAACTTTTGCAGGGCCAAGTTTGAGATAAAAAGAATTCCTTTAACCTAAAATACTTTTATATCACCAAAACGCGTTTTCACTCTTTCTATGACAGCTAATTAATAGAATTTAGTTAAGGCTTACCTTTTGATCGAAACATAAATTGTAAAAAATGGTGTATTATGTGAGCCAATTAGCCAAAAAAGTAGGTTTTGACTTACGAAGAAAATGTTGCAATAAAACGCAAAAAGGCAAAAGAAATTCGCTCCAAAGAGGTAAAAAGAACATTAAAAAAAGAAAGACAAACAAAGGAACAGCACCCAAAAAACGTGCTTACGTAAATAATAAGAAAACAAGCCAGAGTATTTAGAAAATTATTATTTTTTAGGTTTATCTTATTTCGAAAGTATCAGGGACAGAAAGAAAAAAATGTTTTAAAAGATTTATTTAAGAAAGTGGATCGTAAAAACAAAATAGTGTGCTGAAATGCCAAAAAAATTGAACTGTTGGAGATTTGCGAAGCATTCTAAAAGATTCATACACTCCGACATTGAAAAGCTTTGGAAGTGAGGAGACATGAATGTCTTCTCTCACACAAAAGTTTCGGCAAGACCATTCTGTCTGGCAAACTGGAGTTTCCAGAATACAAAACTGGCTCAACGGAAAGAACACCCCCATTCATTATTGTTGGAGATGATGCATTTCCGCTGCTCAAGCGCATCATGATCCTCGATGAGGCAAGAAGAGCGAGTCTTCAACTACCAACTCAGCAGATCTCGCCGATGTATTGAGAATACATTCAAAATAGGTGGATGGCTTGTAGAAAAAAACCAAAGTAGCGATTAATTCTAGCGTGGAGCAGATTTGGTTACAATGCATGGAAATGTCAGAAATTTTGTTGCAAAATGGAAATTGTACAAAATGAAATTGTACAATGCAGCTTGTAGAGGGATTCAAACTTACGGCGCCCAAGTGTGGGGAAACTCTTGCTTTGACGAGGTAGACTCTCTCAACCGATACTTCTGCAAAAAATCCTAAATCTACCAGATAGCACACCGACATACGTTCTAGCCATAGAGACGGTGATGGAAGATGGTCACATCTACAACTATACATTTCATTTAAAATATGTGACTAAAACATTATACAACTACAGAAGCGACAGACTACCAAGTACTTTCGTGGGAGATGGTATAAAATTGCTGAACAAAATGAACGAGTGCGGAATAGATTTAGAAGAAAATCAGACGAAACAGGTATAGGAACTAGATTGCGGAAATTTGCTGACTAAACTTAAAGAAAGAGGACTACAGGACTATGTGACTAAGGCAAGAAGTAGCGAACAACGTATATATAGGCTGCTTGATTACTCCAAAAGGACCTACATATTGCAATGATTCATCTTCAAGAAGTTCTGAAAGCGAGAGGTGGCCTCATATGCCTGCATACAAGGCCTCATATGCCATGTACTTTATGTAATATGAACGAGGTGGAAGACATGATGCATTTCCTAGGACGGTGCCCGGCGATCAAAGAATTCCGATGGAGATATTTTAAAAAACATATGCTAACAAAGGAAGAAGTGATAGGAATACTAAACGGACAGGGTGACGAAAATTGGGCTAAACTTAAGAACTACTTAGAGACTGCAATTAGCTTTAGGAAACTTGTAATAACCGAATTCATCTAGGTAATTTAGTATATGTAATCGGAAATTAAAACTCGTAAAAATATGTATAATTTTGTGTCCTAATTGTAAATGTCTGTACTATTTCACGGTTCAAGGAGGACGATCGGAAATCTTGTGCAGAACGGGGAAGTCCGGTGAAGTACCTGAGAACGCAGTGACGTATTGCAGCATGCGAGGTAGGCGGACGGTTTTTTATAAACCATGATTTATACGAAGAAATTAATGTGTAAATGATAAATGTGAAACCAAAAAATTGAGCCAATAAAACTACTACTTCTACTATATTCTTGGCGGACTATGAAACTCTACGCTATTCTCTCCGTCAGTTCTTAAGATGACTTATAATGCATATTTGACGGAACCGACCGGTTGACTAAAGCATACTGTAACGAACCTCGGCTCCGACGACGAACTAGTCCTAATGACCGCTATCGATTCTTATATAACGAGTCGGGTACCGATAATCAACAGCTGGCTCCGATACTTGGCTCAATTTAACCTTAAGTTCCACCACGAATTTTCACTCTAGTAATTTTCCAATCACCGCGTGGCATGTGCGACTAGTTTTCGACTAGCTAATTGGATTATAGAGAACTGTGGATCTTATTGACGGATTGTTCTTATTACCGGTGTGCTCGGCTTGGATTGTTGGAAGATTGAAGAATACGAAGTTTGGAGGCGATTCCATTAAAACACAAAAAGGTTTCTCACATAAACTAGTTTTTCAATATTATATACTTCAGCAATATTTTTCAGAAATTAATGAAAATTTAATGAATATATCATATAGCTTTCATAAGACTATCAGATTGTCATAAAAGAGGCTCCATCTACTGGTCAAAGGTATTTTAAATAAAAAAAAATTGGGATTTAAACAGATGCAAGTTGCTTAACACTGAATATTCAGCAGCGCGAAGAAAAGAAGAACTGTGCAAGCAGTCACTGAACAATAAATAGCAACAGAGTAAACAGTTTCTGAGTAGAGAGTAACTGAGCTGAGTTATAGGCTAATTACACTGAGCATATCGAACATCTACAAAACTGACAAAGGCCAGGCAAATGTTTATGACTCATGATGTTGGATGTTAGATGTTAAATGTGCTCAGTGTGAATAGTCTATTAGGGAACAACTGAGTGAATAGTCACTGACCAATGAGTTACTGTTCTCTTCTTCAATTTAGAGAATCTTATTTTGCATTTACTCACTCAAGATCAAACCAACACTGTAACAAAACAGTTCCAATAGTAAAATTTTGCTACATTAAACCATTAATAGAATTCTCCATTATCAACTTTAGGAGCTCCCACTATTTCACACAGCAACCCTTTAATCAAAATTTACACATTTGTTTTGCTGGTCAAACGATCAACTTCCCCCACCCCGCTTGAAACAAGCAATAAAATATATATTTTCTCTGTCACATATTCCCATTTTCCACTGACCACCCCCCCACCACACCAAACCAGAGCGAACTATGGAAAAATCGAGCAGCAGCCAGCAGAGTGTGAAAATGGTAATAAATTAATAAAAGTAATTAATTACTTCGAGGAATTCAGCAGAGAAGTGCAGTCGCCTCTGGTAAATAAAAAAATATTGAATAAAAACGCCGACCATAAATTCAGGTTCGGTCGTTGCATTTGACTGTGGGAAATGCAGTTGGTCACGAAGTGCAAGCTAAAAATTGATTGCCGAAATTGAAAGTACTTGAAATATGATCAACAATGCGGTGGAAAAAGTTATTAATTTCATACACAAATGTAATTTACAATTTGCGGCATATTTAAAAGAGCAATTATGGCAATTAACACACTAGACCTGCCCTGGCCCTTGTTCACACCCGCACCGACCAAGTGGGATTGCTATGGCTGGATGTGCCGAGTTAGTTAAATGTATACAACTTAATTATTGCTAAATGCACGCGACACCGGGCGCCAGCTGTTTAGACGGCTCAATTATAGGCCATTTAGCAGAATCGAAGAATCGGAAGTAAGTCGAGATATGTAGGTGCATGTACGTCGTATGCCCAAGAAATTAGTTTAATTAGGGCCACAGCCGGTTGGCGGGCTGAATTAATGTAAATATTTATTTATGATAAATTAGCGTAATTCACTTAAAGATCTTAATTACAAGAGAGAGACAGAGCGAGAGGGAGACACTTACCCAGCACATTGGCCCCAAGATTGTTCAGCATGTTTGCCGAGAAGTTTCGTATCGATAACGTCGACAGTTTGTTGCCTTTTTTCTGACTGCAGATCCCAATTCAATTTGATTGAATTAAGTAGTAATTTGTGATTTGTTTTGTTTTTTGTTTAAGTTGGTTTCGTATACTCGTCTATCACAGTTTGTTAATGCCCAATCCTTAATTATTTAATGCAAATTACATTTCAATAGTTTTGGCATTAGCGGTGTCTGCAATGAAACAAGTTGATAGAGTTAGAAATGATTTAATGTTAGAGATGGTTACAAAATGCTTAAGTTACATTCTAAATAAAATTAGTTTTATGTGTTATTTAAATGATGTGGTGTGGTAAATGCTCTTAGTCATTTAACAGCTAGGTTTTCTTAATCTCTAAATCAGCGATGTTCCTCCATAGCCCCCAGGGGCCGAGCTTAATCGGCTATTTACACGCTCACGGGTCGAGCGCATGCCAAAGTCGGGCATTTGAGCGTAAGCAGAGCTCTCTTTGCCTTCATTCCCTGCCCAGCCGTCGTTGAGGGCAGTTCAAAGCTGGGCTGTGTTGTTTTAATATCTCATACCAATACACACTAACTTTTTGTCCTCTCTCTTCTTGAACATCGCTGCTCTAAATCATAACAGAACCTTCTTAGTGTTTAAG
The DNA here is from genome assembly GCA_018904265.1 of Lordiphosa collinella. Lineage (NCBI taxonomy): Eukaryota > Metazoa > Arthropoda > Insecta > Diptera > Drosophilidae > Lordiphosa > Lordiphosa collinella. The sequence goes on along the minus strand of JAEIFV010000392.1, from coordinate 8,765 downwards.
AATTAATGAAAATGTAGCATTTCTGTGTCTTTAGACCAATAATCGTCTCTTACAGAATGATTTTTGAAAAAACATACTACGAAAGATAGGTAAGAAACCTACTAGATAGTCATGTCTCATGTGTCGCGCAGTGTAAAAGCAATATAAAAGTGACTGATGCTGATTTCGGGTCAAAGAAGTTAATAAAACCAGTTTATCAAAATCTCAAAAGTCTATTTGTCCTTAACATAATGTTTCTTCTTTTTTTCAGTACCTAGGATGACTGTTGATGGACAATTCTCGGATACTACTTTTGGAAATATCGCGAACTTACTTCAACTTTGCCATATATTCCTGATCAGCAAGTTCATGAAAGTATGCTAGTATGTGATCTAGACTTAGATTGGGAGTTGAGCAGTAGTTTAGTACTAGTAGAAACAGTAGTTCATGCAAATTGGAAATTCGTACTAAATACACAGATCAAAGCACATCCGACACTATTCATAAAATAGTAAATAAGTGTTGAGTTTTAAAATAGTATTGTTAGATTCTGCCTATGGGAGAAAAGTCCTCTTTGGATAACATTTAGGGTATTGACGACTACCAGTTGATCTGTAGAGGAAGATTTTAGTTTTTTACAAGTTGAAAACAAAAAGAATAAAACCTAACAATTCTACTGACATATTTACAACAAATGTAAAATTGCGCAATTCAACAATACCGTAGCTCAACTGGGGGTCGCGATTTTCTTTTTCTATTTTTCGACTTGCAAAAAATTTAAAATTTTCTTTATTCAACAACTCCTCAGCTCAACTAGGGGTCGTGAATACCCTAAGGGCCATTTTTCACATCTTCTACATAGCACTTTCTGTCACTTAAACTAACATATAGGGCCGATTTCACATCTTCAAGATAGCTGCTATGTGACAGATACGTACGGACACAACGAAACAAAGCAAGCGAAAGACAGTTTCAGTTCTGTTTTTGCTCATTTCTATTGCTCTCAGAGCAAAGACCCTTTTTTCGTTCCTGTTTCTTTCCTGTCATTTACTGACACTTTTGCCGAGAGCATACTTCCGAAGCGTTTTTTGCGTATGTATATGTGGTTGTGTGTTGCGCTGTGTGTGTCTTTGAACAAAGAGCGTAACTTGGCTGTGTGATTTTAATGCATTTGGATTAAATAAAGACAATAAAAAAGTTCATAATTGTTATAAATTTGAATTACGAATCTAACATACATTGTCTCAAAAACCACGGTATAGTCTAAATCTTTGCCCTCTATTAAAAATGAGGTCTGACCTTGAACCTCCCACTTCTGGCCATTGTGGTAAACTTTCTACAATTAGAGCTTACAAACCCAATTGCATTGATATTCACCCAATTATTAAGTTTGGACTTGAATACTCCACTGCCCTCGCACGATAAAGGCATTCATTCCAACTACTTCCCCGTTTCCCTTCCCTCACGTAATCGTGTGAACATTGGGCATGCTTTTTTTTAAAGACCCTTTTTGGAGGTCAGGAACTTCTTAACCGCCCCATAAATTAATTTTTTTTACTTTTAGATTTTATTTTTAAAAATGGGTCGAATTCGGCACTCAAAGGCAGAAGACCCCCTCCTTAACTATGTACATTCATAATACACACATACATACATACAGCCTACCAATCGCACAAAACAAAAAACACTTTTCGCCGACACTTATTGTGTTCTGCTCATTTGAAGACAGTTGTTTAGTAGGCGCTTGCCCAAAACAGTTACTGTCGGATGTTGTCGGATGACCGACTCGTTTGATTTGCTCAACCGAACACACGTAACAGAAATCACATGACGTGAGAGAAAAAGTGTTCCGCTCAGTGAGAGACAGTTTGTGCTGCGTTTTTTTTTCTGTTTTTCACTGAGGCGGGTCGCTTTGAAAAAATGGTTAGCAGTTTTTTGCGAGCTATGCCTTACATACATCGTCTGGTTCAGGCCAAGCTTTGCATGTTAAATGTTTATCTTATAGCCTATGTCTATCGCGAGCTCTTCGCCGAGAAACATTTTTGCAAAAGATGAGAAAAAAGTAAAAAAGAAAAAAAAACACAATTAAATGCGACTAGTTGGAGCGAATGCCAACTTTAAAGTGAGAAACAATTTTATTTTATTCGGCACTAAGGCACATTTGAACAATTCAAAGCCTACTTGATTACTTCAAATTGTTCGCAAACCTGTAGCCTTCAACAAAAGCCTACTGATTAGTAGTTTTCTTTGGTTCTATACAATAGTTACGACTTATACTATGGCTCATCCATTGATAAATCTATTGAAGATCTAAGGCAGAAGAAGAAATAGCTCTTAAAATTTTCCCGGTTCCATATTAAAATTGGAAAAAATTTGAATTGCTACCTCACGCCCCTTATTCGCCAGACTTAGCTCCCTCTGATTATTTTTTATTTCCAAACTTGAAAAAATGGCTCGGAGGAAAAAGATTTGGCAACAATGAAGAGGTGGAGTCCAAGGTTAATGCCTATTTTGAAGAGCTTCACAGTTCTTATTATAAAAAAGGTATCGAAGCTATTGAAAGTTATCGACTAAATTTGTTGAAAATAAAAAAAAAAATGTAAATTTTTGTGTTTTAGTAGTTAGGTCGTCTTTTTGTGGGACCACCCTCTTAGAATTGTCAAGTTGAAAGCATCAATTGAGTTCGGTAGAGTTGGTCTGTGATGATTTCACCCTGTTGTAGCACCTCATAGCACCCCACGCCCAATTGGTGCCATTAAATACTGAGTATGACCTTGCCACCGTTAATATTCAGCTTTGGCGTCGATATTGGCGTTTGGCCGGCGGCTTGTAAGATTTTTTGAAACCATTTCTTATAGTCACAATAAGATGCGAAAATCCCTTTCTTTTTACCGTTGGAACAGCTTTCCCGCAAGTTGTGTTTTGTTGGCACAAAAGTTGACATATGCGGAGGACACAAAAACTATGTGGTTTTCACTTCAGCGAAATGTCACATACTGAAATAAATGAAAGCCTAATGATGAGGCTTTAAAATAAAGTTGTTTGCAGCATTGTCCGATTCGATCTTAAAAAATCCATTACTGGAAATAATAATGGCGGATTGGGATAGAGTTATTGCAATAGTCCTGAAACCATTACGATCACGAAGTCGCATAGAGCTCGCAGGTAGAACCTAGGACAAAACTAAGCATAACGGTTTCGGTGCCAGCGCTGCGATATTTTTTAGCTGTTGAGCGATTGGAGAGAGTCACTACTCATGTTATTTGCTGTATACTCGTATATCAAAATGCGGTGCCAAATCAACTCACTTTCAAAGCGTTGCGCTCACGCTCTATTGTTGTTGTGGTGTAGCGCGAGCGGAGAGAGCAAGTGCAAGAGACAAAATGAGCAGCAGTTGCAAGAGAGAAAGCGATACATAAAAGACCCGTTGAGTGGATGCTTTTTGTGAAATAGGCAAATTTTCGGGGATGCAAAGTTAAGAAGAGTATCAGTTTAGTTACAGTCATTGAACCGAAGCTTAGTTACAGTTATTGAACCTCCGGTTCGGTTTATTTCATGGTATTAGGAGCTAATTGAACAGCGGTCTAGATTCGTTTAAGTAGTTCGCTCTTAATTTATCATATTTTCCGCCTTTGAATATCGGAATATTATCCATTTTTAAGAGAATATGTGACTTTTTGAAAACTTTCGAAATTTAATTTCCAGAAAACTTTTGAATAACTTTAAAATCCTTTGATGAGTAGTTCTTACAAACGCTAAATACTGTACAGAACATTAAGAACATCATCGCGCAGAGGAAATGGGAAAGTCACTCAAATCAGTTAGTAACTTTCAAGGAAGGATTGTTGTCTTATTCCATATTAAAAGGAGATGTCCGGGATCATACTTTTTAAAATGGTTGACAAGTCATCCTTATAAGCGGCATTAGTCCGGCAACGCTAAGATTCATTTCGTTCTATGAGTGATCTACCCCGTATCAGTGAAAGTCTTTTAACTGAAATTCTGGTACAACTCTTGTCAAGTTGACACAGCCCCAAAGGGCCAAAGCCGAGCTTCTCTCAATCTCTTGGCTTGTGCGCTTCTAATTTTCGCACAAGAGAAAGGGACCTACAGTTTAACGCCGAATCCGAACGGCAGTTTGAGAAGCTTTTGCATGGCTAACTACTACAAAGCTGGCGCCAACAGCAGAGAGGGGTGACCGGGTGTAAAGTTTATTCAAAGAAAAAACTTTTCATTAGATGTTCCGAGGCGGGATCGAACCCACGACCTCTTGCACAGCGGTCGCGCACACTAGCCACTAAGCCACCCGGCCACTGGTACAACTCATCAATTAAAATTCTCTAATTGACAAGTATCATTGACAGATGTTAAGCACTTTACGTCTTAAGACTCGTCAGTGAACTGATCCGAACCGAAACAGGTGTTTAGTGATATTCGATTTGGTTCGGTTTTTTCGAAAAGACTCCGGTTCGGCTTGCGGTTGGGTTTTTCAGCTGGAATTAGAGGTTCGGTTTGTCTCAAAACCGCTTTGCATCCCTGCCAATAACTGCTTCGCTCTGATCGAGACAAGACAGAACTGATAGTTATTTTGTTTCCTTCTGTTCAACGTAAAGTAAAAACAATGTTTTTTTTGCAGACAAACTCCTAGTGTTGAGCTATTTTTCCGATCTGCAAAAGCGGATACATATTGCTCCAATCCCGTAGTGAGAAAAGTCAAGCTAATAACCGAAAACCGGAACTTGAACGAATTTCTGTTCAGGCTTATAGGCAATTCACAATGAGCACATTTTACATCCAACATCCTGAGATAAAATGCTTAATAAATATTTGATATGCCAACATTTTCAGATTTTTGTTTTGTCAAATTATTAAGTGGATCAGTGTCTTATAGAAATAAACTACAAACTTGACAAATATTGACAAGGCAAATTTGTATGACTTATGACCTTTGCTCAGTGTGAATAGCCTATTAACGTCAAACAACTCAAAACATAAAAACCCAAAATATTAAAATCATGAACCATTACATATCTACCTTTCCTCAAAGAATTCTAAAACAATGTCAAACCACAAAAACATTTCCCTTTCGTAAACCGCATTATACTTAAGGTAAACATTTGATTCTTCTTACAACTTTTATGTTGAACACTTGCAACCCACTTACCTCAGGTGGACACACACACACACATATTAGCACACACCGCTGTTGTTGTTGTTGCTGGGGGGTCAGAGTTCCGGTTCAGTCCAGACAAATCGGAATTGCCATAGTAAAATTAATTAAATGACTTGACCATAAAAAAGCCAAAGAAATTAAATCGAAGAAGTCACTTGGGCGGAAGTTGAAAAGTTTCCTTGGCACGCACACAAACCCACTCTCTCTCACACACACGCACACACACACACACACACACTAAACACACGAAGGTAAAGCACACGCAATAAAACGGAAATTGTAGCGTTTATGGATGAAATGTTTGACCAACTGACAAATGGTCACTCTCCAGTTGTTGAGGTGTGGTTTTTTGGGCAATTTTAATAATTAATTTCGTTTGATTTGTAACACATTTTCACTTTTGGAGATTTGGCCATTTCATTTGCATATTATCAGGCTTTAGATTTTTGGCGACGGCTTTGAACTTTGAACGGAACGAGAGTCGCGTAACGTTGCCCAGGCGGACGCTCGCTTGCATTTGAGTGCGAAATGTGGAAAAATCAAAACCGAATTGACTTGTCGCCTCGATGAAGATGATGATGAGGCCGATGATGATAACGCTGTCGTCGACGCTGCCCTGCGCACTGCCACCTGCTATCAACCCAGCGCCACCCCCAGTTGGTACCCTGCCAAACCACCATCGACGAGATGGTTAAGTCTCGTGTTATCTGCTTATCTCTCATCTTTCGGCATTGATTTGCGAATATTCAAAGCGGCTGGAAGAGTGAGAGAGACCGCGCGGTGGCAGTAAACTGCCATCTTGGCCGCTCAGGCCAGTGGCCCTCTCGCTCTGGCCATGCTGCAGGCACACTTTAGCAAAAGAGCGAGGCAAACATATAGTATTATGTGTGTGCGTAAAACAAACCACGCCCCAAAACATGTCCGTCGCAAGAGAGAGAGAGGAGGAGGCGCTGTTGGCCACCACAAATGAGTATTGGTGTTGGCCCAAAGATGGACTGAAGAGTTTTTGGATCCTGGTTGACTATCGATAAAACGATAAGACTCACAGCTGGTGGCTTGTGCCACTAATTAGTCGGAACACTTGGCGAAAAAAATTATAAATCTGTATTTGAAATTGAATTCTCGCCTTTAGGAGCCAGCTGTTCTATTTTTGACTGAGACTTAATTTATTTTTACTTAAACCAGCACAAACTTTTCCTTAAGGAATAATTTAGCTTGGCTTTAAATAAGAACAAACCACAAACCTCTTAGAAACGAATTAGGTGTCAGGTATAAATTAATAATAACATATTTTGTTTAAAAAAAAAAAAAAAAAAATTAAATGAGCATTGCAAAAAAAAAAATTAGACTGTGGGACCACCAAAGAAAAAAAAAACAAAAAAAAAACAAAAGGAAAAAACTCAATTATTTGTTTACCAAATGTGTGATTTAATTACAATTAAATTGATTTAAGTAATAAAAGTGCAAATGCAGGATTATTTGGATGATATTTGGAGGGCAGGATAGGGACAAACTCTTAGTTGTATTTTTATTTTGTTTTTTGCTGCAGGCTGCAGCCATTGTTAAATTCATTTAGCAAGGGTAAATTGCTAAATAATTGCCAAAATATTTTTTTGCTTCTGCCAAGTTAAACCTATAGCTGAAGCTATCAGCTTTTAGCCAGTCAAGGTTGCGGCGCCACACGTTTTTAGCTGGGTATTAGCTAAGGCATTTAGCTTGTCTGAGAGGGGCTCCAGCTAAGAGGCCAGCTAAAAGTTTTAGCAAGCGTTTACTCCCAGAGAAATTATCGTTCTTAATGTACCGAAAACGTGTCTTTTCGTTCTCAATAGTAGGGTAATACCGTTTTTTCTTGAACTGAGAACGACGGTCTTAATAAAAGAACGCTTTTTCTGAGACCGATTTTCTTATTTTTAGAACGCTCTGTTCTTGCTTTAAGAACGCTCCGTTCTTGCCTTAAGACACTCCGTTCTTACTTTAAGAACGAATGGGGACTGTTCTCGTAAGACCAGAAAAAACAAATTTTAAAACACACTTTTTTTAAAGGTGTGCATTTTTGGTGTCTGTGTTTTACTCTAGAGGGATGAGAGAACAGAAGAAACACAGCGGCCATATTGGCTCAATTTTATTAAATCATAAAAATTTCTGTTTCACTTTACCTTGTCTGGGACTAGAACTCGGGACCCCGGCAACTGAAAAGACGGAAGTATGCACTCGACCACGGTCATCTCGCATTTCATAAGCTAAGATCAGCCTGAATCGTTGAACAGTGGCAAATAAGCATTTTGGCAACGGTCAATCAGCATGCACTTGTAGCCTAGTGGGTTGGATGGGGATTGGTCGTACGCTTGCCCTGGAAGGTTTTTTAACTTGAAGAAAATGGCACAAAAATCGTGAAATTTGCAAAATTTCCGAGTGATGAGACTTTTTGACGCTGGCCCGGAAGGTTCTGAGTTGAAGAAATGGGCGCGAAATGGTCTAAGACCGCGAAATGAAAAATAGTACCGTTCATTCAATTGGTGATGAAACTTTGGGGAATGGTAGGACGCTCTTGTCCGTGAAGGTTTCTAGGATGTAATGAAGGGCAAAACATTGGTGGGAATGGTAATGTACGCTTGCCTGCACCGGTTTCTAAGTTGAATCAGTATGTGCGAAGAAACGATCAAAAAAGTCGCAAAATTTGCAAAATTATTCAATCATACGATTGAAAAGAAACTTGTAGGAATGGTTGGATGCTTGCCCGGCGATGGCCGACGCGATGCTCGCAAGAATGCTTAAAGCTTTCTCCTTAGAAACTTTAGCTCGAAGCTATGCAACGACAGCCATTAAGGTTACCTTTCTGTATGTGAGTCCAATTTTGCATTAATTGCGCTTGGCAGTTCCCAACTGTTTAAAGTTCTGTTTGCATGGAATTGGCTCAACGATCAAGAGTCATTTAGTGAAACGCCTTCTGATGATTGGATTGATATCCGTGAAACAGGTTTGTCCACGCCTTTTTTGGTTTGTCAATGCATAAGTTGTTTATAGTTTTGAACAAACTTTTCTTGACCTAAGCCAGCGAACTCGTTACTAATTTATTTAAAAGCCTTATGAATGTATTATGCGGTGTTAAGGGACGCCAGCATTGAAAGCAACAAATTTTTCTCACTAAGGACCATTTTCGAGTTCGTCAGCTATATTTCAGCTTGATAGCTTTAAAACTGAGAGACTAGCTTGCGTTTATGTTCTTAAGAAAATAATTTTTTTAATGTTAGAAGCTCAGTGTTATTTTCTTAAAATTAGGGGGAACTTTTTCTAGAGGTTTTTCTTAAAACTTTCTCAAGAAGTTACATTGCACGATGTCTTAAAATGGGGCGACTACCATTAAAGTTACTAAAAGGGCCTTATTTTGGGAAGCAACATTTCTAAATTAAGAAAAAATATTTAGAAATCTAAAAAATCACCCTTATTTTTAGAGAAATTTTAAAAAGAAACCGCTTTTAACTGTCAAGTTTTAGTTCCATGCATTCGAATACAAAAGGGCAACTAGTATTCGGCTTGCTGAGTGGTAACTGTTTATCACGCGTAATTTACAGTATCTCACGCGAGTGCTTAATGGTCAAATACGTTAAGATCC